>PVJD01012749.1:0-24351 GCA_004026545.1 Mormoops blainvillei | reverse complement strand
TTAGTATCTTCAGACAAACCCTATACCATTTGCTCAGAAGAGAGCTGACTGTTTATATGGCAATGCTTATGTCCACAGGTAGGCTATAAACTCCATGAGGAGAACCACTTTACCATAACTCTACCCCCCTCAACACACACACTTCAGTAACTTTGTTTGGGGAAGACTATTGGGAAAGTTATAAACACCTCCTTCACTAGCATGCAAGCATTCATTTATACATTCACTTGACAGATGTTTTATTGAGCACCTAGTATGGAGTTGGGCAAGGAACAGGGAATTCAAAGGTACATACCCTTAAGACACGTTTTCTTCTCAAGTCATTCACAGGTCTGATACACAAATAACTATTGTATTTGTGCAATTTTAGAGTGATACGTGGAAGTGTTAAAAATAAATAAAGCACAGAAGAGAGGACAAAGAGAGTCAGGAGGTTGTTGAGGGAAGTTTCTGAGGACGGTGACACTGGCCAGGCGATATGGGGACAGAGGATGGGTGATGAGGGGAGAAGAGGAGCGAGGAACACAAATTTCAGGGCCCCTTCCTGTATCAGCAGCAATTCCTTTTCCCTCACCGCCTGCATCATAAAACTGAAGTTCAGCGTTCCACTAGGGATCCCTCCGGTACCTCGAACTTGGAAACTAAGAACCAAGGGCAAAAAGACTGAGTAACGGTCCGGAGACTCCCAGCGGCTGGCGAGCCCCTTCAGAGTCCTAGGAGCGCTGGGCAGAGTTGGGGGCGGGGCCGGCAGTGCGTGCGCCAGAGCCAGCTGGGCCCGCCCCTGGGGGCTGGCGCAGGAGTCGGGCGTTGCTTAGCTGTGTGCGTGGATCGACGTCTTATGATAGGCCGCGCCGGGCTGCTCAAGGGGCTTTGATTGGCTCACCGGACTCAGAGCGGACATAGTTGGTGGCGGGTCGTCTGGGCGACTGAGAGGGGAAAAAAAAAAAAAAAAAAAAAAGGAAGGGGTGTTAGGCCTCGCCGGCGGACGCGGGCTGCGGGCTGCGGGCTCCTGGGCGGTTCCGTGGGGCAGTGTCCGGCGAGCTGCGGGACCCGGCGCCAGGGGCTCACGCCACACCCCAGGAGGTGCCTGAGTGAGCGGGCTGGCAAAGAGGCACGACCGGGAGATCCACGGGCCGGGACCATGGGCTGCCGCTTCTCCAAGAGGCGGAATTCTGAGAAAGAGTCGCAGCCGGAGGGCGAGGAGGAGCGACCGAAGCAGTACAGCTGGGACCAGCGCGAGAAGGTAACCAGAGTCTTGTAGCCACTGGTCTCAGTCCGCCCGTGCCGCTCCACGAGTGTGTCCTTTGTGGCCCAGGAGAGATGAGGGGACAGACCCAGTAGCTGTCCCTCCTCTCGCCCTTCCCCTCCCGTTCTTTCCAGCTCTCGCCCACTCTCTCCCTCCTCTCTTTTTCCTCCCTTCTTTGCGTTTCTCTCCGTTTCCATCTCTTTCCCCCCTCCTTCCCTCCCGTATTTGAAGTCAGAGTGAATGACTTTTGGGGGAGCCAGGAAATAAAGCGCTAAAGAGAGCACTACAGGGGACTGTACAGCGCTGGAAGGGGCCTTACACATTGTCCAGTTAGATGCCCAAGTTAAATCCCTGGCGGCTTTCCCTCCGCTCCACAGCCTGACCTCCAGTCTCAGGATGGACTCGAGAGAAGGAAAGAGAGCCGGCAGTGCCCCGATTCTCAAATCTGCTCATTTCTCCAGCAACGCCGAGCGGGGTTTTGTCCAGTCCTCGAGTTACACATGGGACTGATTCTCATCTCTTTCGCGGCTTATGTTCTTGATGGGGCCGTTTTTTCTTTTGTCTGCCCGAGCCAGTAAATCTCTTTGGTACCTAATGGTATACTCCACGGCTGAATTTTCTCACAGAAGTGGACTATTCAACGTACAGCTTTGCTTTCCCCCCTCTTCCAGTTACCCCAAAGAAATCATGAAAATCGAATCCGTTTCGAAATGTGTAGTAAGACTGAATGATGAAAATAACCAGCATGTACCAGGCAGTATTTACTGTTGCTTTAAATGAATGAAAAAGCTCTATTTTTTACTTTTATATATAACCAGAAATGAAAAAGCTTTGAAAATGTCCATTACTCTTGCACAAAACACGGTCATAAATTTCATAATGCTTCCTCTTTCTACGTAGTTCTCCATTTTTATTTAAATACTTTGATAGATTTATCAATTTTTTCCCTTCCAAGCAAAACGAGAGACTTTTAAAATGGGTGTTATGAAGTTAACTCCTTAGGTAATGTAACACACCTTTATCCATGAATGCTTCATAGTAAATTTCTTGTTAATGGTTTGATTTCATAGACCTGCCTGTGTGATTTCCAATCCCCAGAAGAATTTATTCATGTGAACTCAGTTCTCCAAGATTGAGATTTAAGAAAGTGGATCCTTTTTGCAGACTTCTCAGCCCCGTCTTTCTGCCTGTTTCTCAGATCTTCCCTACTTGTAGCAGTGTTTTATAATGTAGAAATGGAAAGTACTTTGCTTTCTGTAGTACAAAAAGATTGTACCTCTGGTTTAAACTTATTTGGTGGGCCCTTTTTTAAAGACTCATTTAGTCAGCCTTAGTATTTTTAACAGTGCTGTTTAAACTTCAGCTGTGTGGCATAGAGAAGGTTATGTATTTATTTTTATTTTAGTTTTATGTTTTGAAATCATAGGCCAAAACTAAAGTGTTTTTGCTTTTTATTGAGAGTAATCTTGGTTGCCCTCAGAGTCATTACTTCATAATAAATTGTTTCACAAATAATTTTCATTAACGTGATGTTTGGGTTAGTTGGAATCTCACATGTTTATCTTGCTCCCTTTAGGTAAATGGGTACGTTCTGTGATTTTTTTTTTCTATTGCTCTTAGTCTAAGTGAGTTAAACTCAATGAGAAATAGAAGAGTGGACACCAACATCTACGCTTGTCCACTCAAATGAACATATACTAAATTTTCAATTGTAGACATTGTTTTGAGCTTACAGGAGACATTCTTTGGGACCACTACCAGGTGCATTAGTTGTAGAGATATATAAGAAATGTTACTGGTTTTGTAAAATAAGCTCATGCTTTGGAGTATGTGTATAGTAAAAGTTAAAACCTCGATCAACTCCACTAATCAAAATTTTTCTAGATGAGCATTACATTCTGAAAACATCCCTTTTGGACTATTACAGAAAGAGAATTACCAGCTTATATTTCAAGACAATGGAGAATCCACATTTCTCATCATTGCTTTTTCTTTTTGGAATTTGTTTTTCTTTTGGAATTACTAGGAATTCACTCTAGGGTGCCTCATTTATGATAGCCTGCTAAATTTTATATAATTTAAAGAATTTTTTCCTAGCTTCCTTCTCCATGAGGCTGATTTGGGCTAGTGTACAATTGTTCCGTATTAGTCTAACGATGCTTTTACTGAGCTTAACATGGTCTTCCTTGCTCTCAGATTTTAACTGTACCTTAAAAGCAACAGAATGCAAATACAGCTCATAGAACATAAATGAAATACATTGCATGTATATTAGCAGAGTAGTTTGTATTAAAAGGCTTCTATAATGTGATTGTGGAGTATAGCATATACAATTTTAAAGTTGTATCCGTTACTATTCAGCTTGTAAGACTTTAGACGTAAATACAAAATGTGTTGACTGAAAAGTTGCCTCACAACTTAGAAAAATCATGTTTAAATTTTTCCTTAGGTTGTGTAATCAGAGTATATTTTTTGAGAGGCACCCTCTGGGTTTTCGGTTTTGAGTTGTGTAACTGGGTCAGTCTTAGGGGACTGGAGCTAGGAGAAATTGTCTCAATTAGAAAGAATGTTTGGGGACTAAGTGTTGTCATGCCAACTGATACTGTAATCCAAAATGTAAGTTCATTTTTCATTGCTGCTGACTTTGAAAAAGAAAAAAGCTTACTGTACAATTACTACATTGACATGATGAGAAATATTTTTGGATTGGAAGATCGGGGTTTAAATCATTTGGAAAGGAATGCTTTTATCCTTGTTATCTGTATCTTGCCTCCAATAGCAAGGCAAAGTATTCAATATGTGTGTGTACTCAAATGCCAAGGATAGAGTCAAAATGATAAGAATTATTCCTACCCTTGAAGAGCTGACTAGGTTTTTTTAGTTGAAATATTTAAGTACAAACAGAGGGAAAATGAGTATAGTGGTACAGAAAAATAGTTTTCATTTTCCAGTTAGTCATAGCAATGCACCTCCTAGATGATAGAAATGATGGCATACGTACGAAAATTGTGATTTTGAGTATGGACAGCACATCTTGTATCCATTACATCAGTCTCGTATTCCATTGGGAAAATACTAAACAAAAGCCTTACAACAGAGATTCAAGTGACTGTGTTTTATTCAGTGTCTGTTGTGGAACTTTGGATAAAGCACCCAATTTGTGCATTTCAGGTTCCTCGGCTATAACATGGGACAGTGCTAAAGATTTCCCTACTATTTAATAAGGTAGAGGCCTGTGCCGAGGGAGGGGGATTAGATAGTAATGGTCACCTCTGAGGATAGAACATGGACCACAGTTTGGGAAGGACAGAATTGGTCTTAACTTAAGGTAGATCATAATTCCCAGAGTTGTTCATTAGTGGAAGTGTGGCCTTGTGAGGAACTGATCTCCATGTTAGTGAAAACAGAAGTGTCTGCATTGAGTAGGAGCTAGATGCTGTTTTTAGCCTTTTAACCCTGTAAGGTATTCCGGTTATCCATTGCAGCATATCAAACCACCTCAAAACTTAATGGCATAGAATAATGGCAAGTGCTTATTTTTTTTCACAACGATGCAGTTTGTGTAGGGCTTCGCAGGGTTGGCTCTCTGCTCTGTGGGACGTTAGCTGGGACAGCTTGACCAGGGGCTGGAGGATCTGATTTCAGTATGGCTTAGTCACAGAGCTGGCTGGAAGTTGATGCTGGCTTTCAGTTGAGACCTCAGCTGGGGCTGAGGACCGGGGCCTCTTCAGGTACCCCAGCCTTCCGCACAGCATCATGGTTGTGTTTCAAGGCCAGGTGTTCTAAGAGAAACTAGTAGAAGCTGCATGGCTTTGTCTAACTAGCCTCCTAAGTGATGTAGCGTTACTTCTGACATTCCGTTGGTTGAGGCAGTCACAAATGTTCACCCACATCCAAGGGAAGGGGACCTCTTGTTGGGAGGAGTGTCAAAGAAATTGTCAACATATTTTAAATCCTTTACATAAAGTTGTTTTTAAAAGGAAATAAATATTTATTTATTCATTTAAAAATAGCTTTACTGAGATACATATAATATATATTATTAATCTCAATATATATGAATATGAATATATGAATGAATGAATATATATATATATAAATTCATATACCATACAGTTCACTCATTAAAGTATACAATTCAATAGTTTTAATGAATTCACAGGGTTATGTTAGCATCACTGTAATCTAATTTTAGAACATTTTTATTCCCCACAAAAGAAACGTATACACACTCCCCCATTCCCCAGCCCCTGAAAACCACCCTTTTACTTTCTATTTCTATAGCTTTGCCCTTTTTCAACATTCATTGATGGAATTATACAATATGTGGTCTTTTGTTACTTGCTTCTTCCACTTAGCATGTTTTTAAGATTCATCATATTATAGCATGTATCAGTACTTTATTCCTTTTTATTGCTGAGTAACACTTAATTGAATAGATATTTTATTTATCCTTTGATCAGTTGATAGGTATTCAGGTTGTTTCCACTTTTTAGCCATTACAAATGATGCTGCTATGAATATTTGTATACAAGTTTTTGTGTAGACATGTTTTAATTTCTCTTGGGTATATACCTACCTAAGAATGGAATTCCTGGGTCATATATTAACTCTATGTTTAACTTTTTGAGGATCTACCAAAACTTTTTTCAAAGTGTCTGCACCATTTTGCATTTCTA
Source organism: Mormoops blainvillei (assembly GCA_004026545.1). NCBI lineage: Eukaryota > Metazoa > Chordata > Mammalia > Chiroptera > Mormoopidae > Mormoops > Mormoops blainvillei. Next base: position 18,426 of record PVJD01012749.1, on the reverse strand, counting down.
CCGACAGTGTATGAGGCTTCCAGTTTCTTCATTCATATAAAGTTTTGTGAAGGGGAAAAGCACAGGGAGTGGAAAGTGCATGGGACTCGGTTTTCATTTGTTTTCCATACTCCACCACACCTCACTGAGAATATACTTTAGCTTTTCCAGCCCTTAGTTTCCTAAAATTCTTTCCAATTCTCTAATTTGAGCACCTCATGAGGGGAGGTAAGCATCGCTGGAAGCATTCAGGCAAATCTAGGTGAACAAAGGGAATGTGACAGATGTAAAATTAGCTTAAGAAGTTAGATGATAGTGGAGAATCCTTTCCAGTTCTAAAACTTCAGAATTCTATTTCGTGTTTATATATTTAGCAACATTGGTGAGCTAATATAAATATAATATTTCACCTTCTCTCATCATCAGTGTATAAAGGTCAAGGTAGTGGTATTTATTATTTTTCTAAGTATGTAGCACTGTCATTTTCTTTGTCTTTAATTATTTTTTTTATCCTCACCCGAAGACATGCTTACTGAATTTAGAGAGGGGGGAAGGGAGGAGAGAGGGAGAAAAACATCCATAGAAAGAGAAACATCAATCCGTTGTGTTTCGTACATGGACTGGAGACCGAACCTGCAATTTAGGCATGTGCCCTGACCAGGAATTGAACCTGCACCGTTGGAGTTTACAGGACCACGCTTCAACCAACTAAGCCACACCAGCCAGGGCATCTGCCATTTTCATTTGTGAAATAACCTTTCAGCTACATAGCTATGTGACCCTGAAACTGATGTAATGTTTAAATTTTAAGTAATTTGTTTATTTTAAAGTATAAGTTAAGTACATTAAAATTTATCCTTCTAAGTGTACAGTAACTACCACCACAATCAAGATATAGAACACTTCCATCATACCCCCAAATTGACTCATGCTCCTTTGTAGTCAACCCTGCCTCCAGCCTCTGATCAGTTTTTCATCCCTATAGTTTTTATCTTTCTGAGAATGTCATAGAAGTGGAATCATATAGTATATAACCTTTGGAGCCTGGCTTCTTTCATGTAGCATGGTATGTTTAAGATTCATACATATTGTTGCATGTGTCAGGACTTCTTTTTTTACTGCTGAGTAGTATTCCATTATATGGATGGTACCACATTTGTTTATCCATTCACCAGTTGAAGGACACTTGGGTAGTTTCCAGTTTCGGTTTTTATAAATAAAGCTACCATAAGCTTTCGCATACAGATTTTTTACTGAACCTGTTTTCATTTTACTTGGGCGAATACCTAAAAGTGGGATTGCTGAGTCATATGGAACTTGTATATTAAACTTTTGTAAGAAACTGCCAAACTATTTTCCAAAGTGGCTGTGCTATTTTGCATTCCCACCAGCAATGTATGAGAGTCCCAGTTGCTCTTCATTCTCATCAGCACTCCTTATGGTCAGCTTTTTAAAAAAAACTTCTAACCATTCTAATAGGAGTGTAATGGTTATTTCATTGTGGTTTCAGTTTGCATTTCTAATGACTAGTGATGTTGAGTATTTTTCCATGTACTTATTTACCATCTGTATATTTCCTTTGGTGAAGCCTTTATTAAAACCTTTTTACCATTTTTACTGGGTTATTTGTTTTCTTACTGAATTTTGAGAGTTCTTTATATATCACAGATACAAGTCCCTTGCATATATGTTTTGCAAAATTTTTTCCCAATTAATGACTTGTGTCTAAAAACAGTAGCTTTTGAAGAACATAAATTTTCAATTTTCATGAAAGTCCAACTTTCAAGTTTTTCCTTTTTGGATTGTGTTTTTGGTTTTGCATCTGGGAAATCTTTGCCTAAATTTACAAAAAATTTTTCTCCGTTTTCTTCTAGAAGATTTACACTTTTGGGATTTATATGTAGGTACTATGATCCGTTTTGAATTAATTGTTATATATGGGGCAAAGTATGGGAGATTCTTTTTATTTTTTATATGTAGATGTCCAATTGTTCCAGCATCATTTGTTGAAAAGACTGTCCTTTCCCTATTGAATTGCCTTTGCACCTTTGTCAATGTATATGTAAGTCTATTTTTGAACTCTATTCTGTTCCACTGATTTATGCACCTAGTAAACAATGGTTTCTGTTTGAATATGTTTGTGTACTTAGGAGCCAGACTGCCTTGGTCTGAGACTGAGGTCAAGTACTTACCCCGTGACCTTGGGCAAGTTATTTAGCCTCTGGGTGCCTCAATTTTCTCATCTGTAAAACAGATAATTACAGTACACAATCCTCATAGGAGTTTTTATGAGGATTGAGTGAATAATTATAAAGCACTTAGAATGGTGCATGGTACCTACATAGTGCTTCTTATATTCCTGAGCCTTGTTTTGAACTTCTATCCAGACTGGATTTCCATTGAAATTAACAAATGCCATTATTTCATCTCAGGTTATCGTTATGGAAGCTTCACTATGGGGATGAGCTTTTTAAAAGATTTTATTTATTTATTTTTAGAGAGAGTGGAAGGGAGGAAGAAGGAGGGAGGGAAACATTGATATGTTAGAGATACTTTGATCAGCTGCCTCTCACACGCCCCCAGCTGGGGACCTGGCCCACAGCCCAGGCACATGCCCTGACTGGGAATCAAACTGGCAACCTTTTGATTTGCAGGTCGGCACTCAGTCCACTGAATCACACTAGCCAGGGCCTATGGGGATGAATTTTAATGAAAATTTTGCATCCTGCTCAGTAAAAGAATAAGACATTCACTTTGTTTTCTGTTAGGAAAATAATGTGAATTTAGTTTAGTAGCTCTATCAGGTGAATTAAAACTCCTGAAACATTTCTTTGATTTTTCAAAGTATCCACCACCTTTTGTGGATTGTACTAAGAAATATAGCCTAAAGTAAGCTCACTTCATAAGTGGCTCTTGTGAAAAAGGTTGTTTAAAACATGACCTTTCCATCCATCTTTGTGATTTTAGGCACTTTATTTGAAGACTAGTAACTTTTGCAAAATTATTATGGTACTAAGTTTCAGGTTATTATTTTTGTTTTATAGAACTTTGCGGAATTGTTCAGAAAGTACAACATAAATCCTAAGTTTCTTCTTTGTATACCATATTGACAGTCCAGATAATTTTATACTACAGAATTCTTTAGCTATAGGATCTTGAGCTATAGGATTAATTTCTCCCCATGAACAGGAGAACTGAAGTGTCTAGAGAAAATACTTTGGAGAATAGTAAATGACAGTGAACTCCTCAGCACTGAAGGTGTTATGGACTGAAGGTTTGTGCCCCCACTCCCAAATTGATGTGTTGAAACCCTAATTAGCAGTGTGGAGTTGAGGAAGTAATTAAGGTTAAATGAGGTCCTAAGGGTGGGGATCGGATAGGATTAGGGTCCTTATAAGAATAGACATTAGAGAACTTGCTTGCCCTGTACCCACCAGGGAAAGGCCATGTGAGAATATAGCAAGAAGGCAGTCATCATCAAGCCAGGAAGAGAGTCCTCACCAGAATCCAACCCTGGTGGTTGCTATGGCAACTAGTCTTAGGGGGTTTGAACTGCTAAAACAAAATACAATAGACTGGGTGGCTTAAACAACAGAAACTTATTTCTCACAGTTCTAGAGGCTAGGAAGTCCGGGATCAAGATGCCAGTAGATAAAGTATCTGGTGTCAAAGATTAAATACACTCAGATATTAGTTAAAGTCAGTTTATTCAGTAACTACTGATAATTGAGGGGAGGAGCTGAGTTTTGTTCCAGTTTGGGGGTTTAAAGAGAGAATAATGGGTGCTGGGGTGGGGGAAAGCAGTGGCTCAGTGGAGCAAGAGAGGTGAAAATTACAAAGTTGGTCAGTGTAAATGTGATTAGGCCAGCTGTGTTTGTTAACCGGCCTTTATCAAAGTTAGGATTCTGTCCTCCCACAGAGCCTGGTAGACAGAGGCCCTATCCTTCCAGATAATTATATTTCAAAGGAATGGCTCTCAGATCCTTGAGAAAGGTATTTCCGAGTTGTAAGAGATCCATATTCACAACTGTAAGCCCTTTTCAGTAAATGCTCTAAGTAAGGGAGGTCAAGTTCCTGTCTTCCGCTATTGGCTACAACAAATAGTGAATTTTCCTGGCAGGGTCAAGCTTTTTCTCAGGCTGGCATTTTAATGTGGGGCTGGGGTCATCATAGGGACATGGTTTTGTGCTGCTAGAAGCTATGCTACAGTTTGGTCAAGTCTCTTAGTGTAGGGCTTTTTATGGAGTTGCCATGTGCCAAGAGTTCTGCAGTTCTCACTGGTGAAGTTAGTCACCTTCCTGCTCTTTGCCCGCATAGCTTTTCTTGGGCGCTTGCACAGAGAGAGAGGGAGAGGGAGGGAGGAGGAAGGAGGGAGAATCTTCTTTCTCCTCTTGCTCCTCATGAGGCTCCCACCCTCATGACCTCATAGAAACCTAATTACCTCCAAAAGACCCCACCTGCGAATACTACCACATTGTGGGGTTGAGACTTCCACATATAAATTTTGAGGGGACTCAAACATTCAGTCCATAACAGCCCAGGCAGACTCAGTAATTTTGAAGTTAAGAATAAATTTTATTTCTGCATTTGCAAAAAGTCTTAACAACTACTGATATAGTACTTACTAACTATAATATATTATAATTAATATGGTTGAAATTTGTTAAATACTGTAAATCTTATAATATTCAAAAATCCTTTCCCATGCAAAAAAATAGCTAAGTTCTTTAAGTAACAGGTTTTGACTGTTTTATTTTTTTACCCAAATGTCAGTTTGTTACCTACCTAATTTTCATAAATAGTCTTGCAAATGTTTGAACTTGTTATCCGTGTCTTAGGCAAAGATAATTTGGCCAGAATCTTGAACCCCAAATCAGTTTCCCAGGAAAATCCACACAAAACTTTACATAAACATTTTAAGGAGTTTCTGTTACAGTGAGATGAACCATAAACTGAAGCTTAAATATTCCTTTAGCCCATTGAGTTTGAGGCCTTGGTAGAGACAGGCCAACTCCTGAACTTCTTTTCCCCACACCTATTGATGGCACTTTTTCTTTTCTCTCCCTTATTCCCCTCTGCCCTGTACACCCCCTCACACCAGCATTCCCCCACTTAGTTCATGTCCATGGGTTGTACATATAAGTTCTTTAGCTTCTCCATTTCCTATACTATTCTTAACCTCTCCCTGTCTGTTTTGTACCTACCACTTATGCTTCTTATTCCCTGTACCTTTAACCCCATTCTCCACCCTCACCCTCCCCACTAATAACCCTCCATGTGATCTCCATTTCTGTGATTTTGTTCCTGTTCTAGCAGTTTGTTTAGGTTTTTTTGTTGTTTTTTTTAGGTTCAGTTGTTGATAGTTGTGAGTTTGTTGTCATTCTACTGTTCATATTTTTGATCATCTTCTTTTTCTTAGATTAGTGCCCTTAATATTTCATTTAATAAGTGCTTGGAGATGATGAACTCCTTTAACTTTACCTTATCTGGGAAGCACTTTATCTGCCCTTCCATTCTAAATGATAGCTTTGCCGGAAAGAGTATTTTTGGATGTAGGTCCTTGCCTTTCATGACTTTGAATACTTCTTTCCAGCCCCTTCTTGCCTGCAAGGTTTCTTTTGAGAAATCAGCTGGTAGTCTTATGGGAACTCCTTTCTGGGTAACTGTCTCCTTTTCTCTTACTGCTTTTAAGATTCTCTCCTTATCTTTAATCTCAGGTAATATAATTATGATGTGCCTTGGTGTGTGCTTCTTTGGGTCCAACTTCTTTGGGACTCTCTGAACTTCCTGGACTTCCTGGAAGTCTATTTACTTTGCCAGATTGGGGAAGTTCTATCATTATTTGTTCAGATAAGTTTTCAATTTCTTGCTCTTCCTCTTCTCCTTCTGCTACCCCTGTAATTCGGATGTTGGAATGTTTAAAGTTGTCCCAGAGGTTCCTCAGCCTCTCCTCATTTTTTTGAATTCTTGATTCTTCATTCTGTTCTGGTTGAATGTTTCTACTTCCTGCTCGAAATCATTGATTTGAGTCCCAGTTTCCTTCCCTTCACTGTTGTTTCCCTGTATAATATTCTTTATTTCACTTTGCACAACCTTCCCTTTTTCCTCCATATTGCGAACATGCTCCACCAATTCTGTGAGCATCCAGATTACCAGTGTTTTGAACTCTGAATCTGTTAGACTGGCTGTCTCTTCATCACTTAGTTCTATTTTTGGAGCTTTGATCTCTTCTTTCTTTGGGCCATGTTTTTTGTCTTGGTGTGCCTATTATGTTGTGAGGGATGGACCATTAGGTATTTGCCAGGTTGGGGCAACCCATGTCACTGCCTTGTATGTGGGGGAGGGGTCAGAGAGGGAACAATGCCACTTGCGTGGTTCTTGGCTGGCCTTCAATCCCTTCCCCCAGTACCCACAAGCAAATTGGGCCCTTCTGGTGCTGATTCCCAGGTGGGTGGGTTTGTGCACGTTCTAGGACCCTGTGGGTCTCTCAAGCGAGGCCCCCTGTGAGACTGGCCATTCCTCCCACTGTTGCAACCCCCACAGGTTTTACAGCCAGAGGTTTTGAGGCTCTCTTTTTCCCATGCTGGAACCCTGGGTTGCGTGGTCTGTCTCACTCCCCTGTTGTTCCTCCCAGTTTATCTGCATGCAAATGTGGGACCACTAGCTGCCGTCTCACTGACCTGGTCCTCTAGCCACCATCTTGCCATGTCCCCTCCACCTGGCTTTCCGTATCCATCTCCTGCCCCTCCTACCAGTCTGAGTAAATGTTTCTTCTTTAACTCCTTGGTTTTTGGACTTCCATACAGTTTGATTTTCTGGCAGTTCTGGTTGTGTTTTGTTTTTAAATTTGTTGTTGTCCTTCTTTTGGTTGTGTGAGGAGGCAAAGTATATCTACCTACACCTCCATCTTGGCTGGAGTACAAATAAAATATATTTTTTTTAATTTTAATTGTGTTTTAATTAACTTCTAACTTAATTGAATGTTGGTTCCATATTATGACCTGTAAGTTATATATTATTTGTTGAGGCTTTCTTTATGATCTAGTACATGACTTTTTTAAAAAAAATCTTTAATGCATGCTTAAGAAACATGTGAGTATTCTAGTTTTGGTTGCAGAACTCAAGTTTATTCAGTGTGTGGTACAGATCTTCTATATTCTTGTTAGTTTTATTTTTTCAGTCTACTTGATTAAGAAATAATTGAGAAAAGCAGAATTAGAAGACATGCCTTAGATTTTATTTCACCAGTTCTGAGGGTTTGGAGAGATCCTGAATGACTATCAAAGTTAGTACCCACCTGTTTATTTTCAGCTCTTCACCAGCACAGAGTTTCTACCCTGCCCTGAATTTACTCTGAAGGAAGTCTGGACCAGAGGTCTGAATCCTAAGGGGTTAGGGGATACATTATTGTCTCAAGATTTGGGAGGGGGAGAAGTAAGAGCAAAAATTGCAGCGGTTACTTTTCTGTTTTATCCTACCACACACCACCACAGGGGTTGTCATAGTTTCCCCTTTTCTTATGTAGTTCCTTTGGGGTTGATCTTTGGCAATGGGAAGTTAGCAACTATTCTAGTTCAATATCTTGATAGATACCAAAATGGAACACTGTACTTTTATATACACGTGTGTCACCTATAAAATCCTAGAAATGGAATTGCTTGAACACCTCTTCCCACATAAAACCTGTATTGCCTCCTCTATTACTTTTTTTTTTTTTTTGGTGTGTAGCATTACCAATATCCAATCACAAAAACCAGAGCAATATTTTTTTCAAACCTGTGGGTAGGATAATAGGAAATAACAGGTGGCTTAATACAAAATAAGTATAAGTAGTATTTTGTAAAACTTTTAGTTCATTGGTATTGTGCATGCATAAATATAAGTACACTGGGCTGTGCTGAAGAATGTACTAATGTGGTTTGTAGTAAAAAAAGTTGAAAAACAAAGGAATAATTTTTAACCCATCTTTCTGCCTTACCTCCTGCAGCCATTGTACTACCAAATCTGCAGCTTCTAGCTCCTCCATTTTTCTCAAATTCATCATATCTTGCTGTTCCCTACTAACCATTGTTCTAGTTCCAGCCCTTTCTGGATTACTGTAACAGCCTCTGAGATCCCTGTTCCATGTTTCCTTATTCTTGCCCAAATAATCTTCCTGAAATGTAAATTTTGCTTATTTAAATCCTTCTGTGGTACCCTAATGTCCATGGATAACTTCTAAGCTTTATAGTATAGCCCTTGCCTACATCTGCTCCTATTCTAGTATCACTGGTAATTCTAAACCACTTTGTTTTCTTCACACTCTCTGAAGGGTTTTATTTTGCTCATTCTTTCACTTTTGCTTGTTGTGAAGGGAGGATCCTTTATGCCAACCCCTTTTACCTGGTGAACTGAAGCCTGCTTATTCATTCTCACTTTATACAAGAAGCCTTACACCCCACCCCAGGTGTCCCTCCTCCGTGTTTCCAGAATATTCTGGGCATTTATCATTTATGCAGTCAGGTAGGTTTCAAGTCATCTGTTTAGGTTAGTGTTTACTTCTCTTATGGAAGGAGCTGGCTATATTCATTTTAGTGCCTAAAACAATGCCTGGCTCATAGTGGGTGTTCAAATGGTGGAATAACTGAAGATCTAGAAAATTAAAAGTGCCTTTTTCAAGATCATGTGGCTTATAAGTAACAAAATTGAGACTGGAAAATAATTGCCTCTTTGTTGCCTCATGCTACAGACCAGTGCCCCTTCTAATACATTATGTTAAACTGGATAAGAACCACATTTATTGTGCAATATTGAGGAAGTCACTTTAACCTAGTTTGCTAATGATTATGATGATTAAATTATTCAGTTTTTACATACTCTATCTATAGGAGCCTGTTTCTAGTACATGAATAGTTTTGCATAAACTTTATATACACACAAAGAAGTAAGGCAGTGCAAGTAGATTCAGAAGTAACTTGTAAAAATCATAATGGCCTTTTAGTGACTATATTTTGATAGGTCAGTTAAAATTTAAAAAAATAACCTGACAGATTCCAGGCATACTGTTTTAAAAATTATGTGAGCTTTAATTTAGAATATCTAAGGATGGAAATGGTGAAATTTGAAAAATTACATTGTAGGCATAGTTCAATAAATGTTTCACTCAAACTTGTGTATCCAAGTTCTGGCAAATTGTGATTCTTGTACCTTCAGGTTCTTCCATTTTCTGGAGCATATTTCAGAAATCAGTTAGGGTTTAGAAACTAAGACCCATTCATCAACTTATGGGTGTGTTTCCAATTTCAGAAATTTTTAAAGAAGCAGAAGCTTTAAAAGTGAAGCATCAGAAAAAGAAAAAGGGCCAGAGGTGAAATATTTCTTAATATCATCCAGTATTCTGTGTGTATGTGTGAGAATTTGCCCAACTGTTTCAAAAAAAGTGTTTTTACAGTTGGTATGTTGAAACAGGATCCAGACAGTGTCCACACATTGTTTAGTTGATATGTCCTTGAGTCTTCCTTTGTAACAGTTTCCTCTCCCTTTTTCCCCTCATGTCTTTTATTTATTGGGAAAAATTGTTCTATTCATATTTTATGTTTTATGGCGGTAAAGTCCGTGAGAGTGGGAATGTATTATTTCAGAACTAAGAATTGTGCCTAGCATGCATCCAATAATATTTGTCAAATAATGTTAATAATAGTCATGACCTGTGTTTTGTCTCTGCAGGTTGATCCCAAAGACTACATGTTCAGTGGACTGAAAAGTGAAACAGTGGGTCGTTTACCTGGGACGGTGGCAGGACAACAATTTCTCATTCAAGACTGTGAAAACTGTAACATCTATATTTTTGATCACTCTGCTACCATTACTATTGATGACTGTACTAACTGCATCATTTTCCTGGGACCCGTGAAAAGCAGTGTGTTTTTCCGGAATTGCAGAGATTGCAAGTGTGCACTAGCCTGCCAGCAGTTTCGTGTGCGGGATTGTAGAAAGCTGGAAGTCTTTTTGTGCTGTGCCACTCAACCCATTATTGAGTCTTCCACAAATATCAAGTTTGGCTGTTTCCAATGGTACTACCCCGAGCTAGCTTTCCAGTTCAAAGATGCAGGGCTAAGTATCTTCAATAATACCTGGAGTAATATCCATGACTTTACACCTGTGTCAGGAGAACTCAACTGGAGCCTTCTTCCAGAAGATGCTGTTATTCACCACCATGTTCCTCTGCCTACTACCAAAGAGCTCCAAGCTGTCCGCATTTCCACAGAAGCCAATAGAAGTATCGTTCCTGTAACCCAGGGTCAGAGACAGAAGAGCAGTGATGAATCATGCTTAGTGGTGTTATTTGCTGGTGATTATACTATCGCAAATGCCATGAAACTAATTGATGAGGTAAGGAGAGAGAGGAGAGAAACAGACATACACCTGAATAGGAACACACCATTTTTCAGAGAACTTCCATTCTTTTCAAATTGGCTGTTAGAAATACAGACCATCCTTAAATTATAGTCGGCGTCCCCTATAGATTATTCGTAAGGTGGTTGCTTAGGCCTCAAAATACTTTCCCAAAGAAACTTTTTAAAAATGTAATTCGATTCAGTAAGCATTTATTAAGCACCTACTATGTGCAGGTTACTCTGTTACCATATTTCATTGATTATAGGATGCACATTTGTTTTTGTACATTTTTGTTATCTGAAATGCTTCTTACAATTGATGGCAGCTTAGAGCTGTTGAAATATAGTTTACACTGGGGTTGGAGATACATTGACAAAATCCTCTGCCCTCAAAAACTTCCATTCTTTATAATAAATGATTTCCACAGAAGTTCACAAAAGTGTAGTACTGCATAGTAAAGCATGACTTTTTATAATTATTTAGCGGGAAAATTTATTTGGAGTTTTAATTAGTTGGGGGTGGAAAAGACATTTAGGAATACAACTTTTGGACCCTGTTGTGACCATGAGAGCAACCTTCTTATTACTTTCCTATTGTCCTTTGTCCTGTTGCCATGAAGGGGAGCTTGGTGCAGAAGAATGAGGTGGGAGCTAGGATAGCAGAGGTCATGGGCTCATGAGCAGGGGCTTTTGGCGAGTTTGGGTAGCAGCTTCCACTTGAAAAATAACTGGGGGTGTAGAGGTTAGGGGCTCCAGAAGCAGCAGTTCCTCTGTGGATGGGTGCTCCAGTGGCGAGGCAGCAGTAGGATATCTGATTATCTGTTAATCAGATGTTCTTCAGGAGGAGTCTGTTTGAATTTCAAGATCAAACTTCCCGAAATGGAGAAGTGAATGGGAAACTCAGCAAGTCTCTTTTGCGTGGATTTTTTAAAAGTCGTAATAGTTCTGTCAAGAGGAACAATTTTAGGGGGGAAAAACTAAAATTGACTACCTTTCTGTAGATATACAGTCTATAGTGTAGAAAACCGATGTCTGAAATCTACAAAGAATATCTGAGGTCTAGTTTTCAAAACAACAGAAGCCAAAGTAATAATTTTAAGACTTTCGTATTTTCTTTTTTTAATTATACCAATCTGATACAAACATGCCATGTAAGATATAGAAAACATGTTTCTAGCCTTTGAACTATCTAATAACATATTAATCCAACATCTGAGAGGAAAATACTTTCATTATATTATATAGTGATTTTTTAAAATCTATGATACCATTTTCAAAAGATGTAATTATTCAGGTTAAACTCCTTTTTGGTAGGTAATGAGGAGTGGACAGAAAGAATATATGGTATGTTTAAAGAAAAAAACCATCAAAACAAGTTCCGGCTTTCCTTATGAGTCATCATATGTTCTTAACCTTTTAACCTTTGGTATCTGATGTGTACAATGACAGTATTGTGTGCCCTTGAAAGCAGTAGGACCAGGAAGAGTGAGGTTCTTTAGATGTCCTTCTTGTATACAAAATAACTTAAACATAAATATAATAATAATTATAATAGCTAACATTGATATAGTATTTGCTATATACCAGGCACTGTCATAAGGGATTTAACTCAACTCAGAATAACCTATGAAATAGGTGTCATTGTTCCCTTTTTCACATATAAGGGAAATGAGCCACAGAGAGGGTAAATAACTTGCAAAAGGTCACTCAGCTGGTAAATGTAACGCCATGACTTGAATCCAGGCAGTATGGCTTCATAGGCTGCATCTTTTTTTTTGAAAGCTTTTTTCTTTATTTTTTATAGTTTACAGTTGTCCCTCTTTTCTCACCTTTGCCTGCCTCCACACAGTCCTCGTGCCCTCCCTCTGGCCGTCACCACTCTGTTGTCTGTATCTGTGAGTTATGCAGGTATGTTCTTTGGCTAATCCCTTCACCTTCTTTCATCCAGTGCCCCTTCCCCCCTCCCCTCTGACAGCTGTCAGTCTGCTCCATGTGTCCGTGTCTCTGTTTCTGTTTTGTTCGTTAATGTATTTTGTTCATTAGATTCCACATATAAGTGAAATCATACAGCATTTGTCTTTCTCCGCCTGGTTATTTCACTTAGTGTAATATCTCCAGGTCCATCCATGCTGTTGCACAAGGTAAGATTTCCTTCTTTTTTATGGCTGTGTAGTATCCATTATGTACATATACCACAGCTTTTTTATCCATTCATCTACCAATGGACACTTGGGCTTTTTCCAGATCTTGGCTGTTGTAAATAACGCTGCTGTGAACATAGGGGTGCATATATTCTTTCGCATTGGTGTTTTGGTATTCTTAGGATATATTCCCAGAAGTGATATGGCTGGGTCAAAAGGCAGTTCCATTTTTAATTTTTTGAGGAAACTCCATGCTATTTTCCAGTGTAGGCCACATCTTAACCCTTAAGCCTGGCACCACTATACCGCCTCCGTGTTAAAGGACACTTGCTAAATGCCTGGTAGAGCAGGAATGTGAACAAAAAAGTGCATGGAATTAAGACAGATACTATCATTCAGCTTAGAAGGAAAAACCCTGGGGCTTTTTGTCTAGTTGTCCTACGTAATTCTGAAATCACAAAAATTAAGGTATGAAAAGGGAACAAAAACAAGAAAATGTCAAGTACATGCAAAGAGGGTATCAAAATGTTCTGGAAACCAGTGACTTACGTATTAAGAGTGAGACTGCATTTTTTAAATGAATCTTGAGTTCCTAGGAAGATATCTGTAGAAGCTAGTTAATTCTGAGATGGAAAAAATAAAACTTGAGTCTTTCTTGTTATAACACAAATAGCTTAGAACAAACAATCTTAGATTGGAACTGCGATTGCTAACTCTGGTTTTGTTAAACCTTCTAGGAGTATCACAGAATTTTGTTTCAGTTATTTCTATAAATTATACATATCCTGGTGGTTTTTTAGATAGGAAGTATAAAACTTGAGAGTGTAGAAAGTCCAGAAAAGCTGGGTAAAGCAAAAAGCACATTCCATAGGGAGTCAAGAGAAATTACTGGGCCTTGGTTTTATCACCTAAAAATCAGATTTCTTGCTGGCCCTTACTTAGATCACAGATATGCACGGGATAAATTACAATAAAAGTAGTTTGAATTGTTTCAAAATATTGCATAATTCAAGTTGGGTAGTCACCATTATTTTCAAGTCTTTGAAAAGTAGAAGAATTTTCATGAAAAAGAGTCTTCAAATATCTACAGTAAAGTATCAAAATAAAGTTTCATAGTTCATTATTTGTTTTCAGATAACAGTATTTTGAATTAATAATCTTACTTTTGTCAGTTTATGTGTCTGACTAATGTGAGAGGTAAGGAGCAGTCTAGAAAATTAGAAACAGATGTAGGATTGTTTCTAATATTTTAAATAACTTTGTAGTCATCATCTGGCAGTAATGTCCATGTAAGTTTCTGCTACTTCTTAATGTTTCTTTTTTCTGAGTTAGCATCGAGAGCTATGAAAAAGAATTTGAGTTTGAATCCAATTTGATGGAATAGTAAGGAATAATGTATTAATAGAATGAAATACTATCAACCGTTAAAACTGATTTTATAGTAGATATCTGGAGAGTGTTCACAGTTAAGTAAACAGTTATGGTTAATCTTAGATGAATTAAGAGAAGGGTATTCTTTTCTTTTTTGTAGTTTTGTGGAGTTTACAATGAACATGTATTATTTCTGTAATGGGGGGAAAGTAAACTGGGAGAGTAAATGGAAGTAAACCTATACAGCAGTGACATCTTCGAGTATTAGCATCTTGGTTGATATTTCTTTTTCTGTTTTTGTTTTTCAAATGTTCTGTATTGAGCACATATGTTACTTTTATATTACAAGCACAGTAGGCTTTGCTAAAAAATTAAGGGGTTGAATGAGTTTGTATTTTTAAAAACTAATAATTACTGTAAAAATTAATATGTACTCCTTGTAGGAAAGTATAGAAGTAAAGAGGAGTAGAAATAAGTTTCAAAATGATACTGTACTGTACTTTCAATAGTTTTTCAGGAATAACTTTTAATTTATTTAATTTGTAATCAGATTAATTGAGTTATTTTCAAACTATATTTCATTGATTATGCTATTATAGTTGTCCTGATTTTACCCCTTTTGTCCCCCTCCACCCAGCACCCTCCACTCCCTCAGGCAATCTCCCCCACCATTGTTCCTATCTGTGGGTCATGCATACAAGTCCTTTGGCTTTTTATTTCCTAGACTGTATTTTATATCCCCATGGCTATTCTGTAGCTACCTATTTGTAATTCTGATCTCCTCACCACTTCACCAGTTCCCCCTTACCACCCTCCCATCTATTGAACCATTAAAATGTTTACCATATCCATGATTCTGTCCTTGTTCTTGTTTACTTAGTTTGATTTTTAGATTCAATTGTTGATAGATATGTTTATTGCCATTTTATTGTTCATAGTTTCGATCTTTTTCTTAAATAAGTCCCTTTAACATTTCATATAATACTGGTTTGGTGCTGATGAGTTCCTTTAGTATTTTCTTGTCTGGGAAGCTCTTTATCTGTCCTTCTATTCTAAATGATAGCTTTGCTGGGTAGAGCAATCTTGGCTGTAGGTCCATACTTTTCATGACTTTGAATATCTCTTGCCAATCCTGTCTGGCCTCCAAAGGTTCTTTTGAAAAATCAGCTGACAGTCTTATGGGAACTCCCCTGTAAGTAACTAACTTCTTTTCTTTTGCTGCTTTTAAGATTCTCTCTTTATGTTTAACCTTTGGCATTTTAATTATGATGTGTCTTGGAGTGGGCCTCTTTCCATCCATCGTGTTTGGGACTCTCTGTACTTCCTGGACATGCATGTCTATTTCCTTCACCCAATTAGGGAAGTTTTCGTTCACTATTTTTTCAAATAGATTTCCAATTTTTTGCTCCTCTTCTTCCGGCACCCCTATGACATGAATGTTGGATTGCCTGAAGTTATCCCAGAGGCTGATTTTTTTGGATTCTTTTTTCTTCTTCTTCTCATTGGTTATTTTCTGCTTCCTTATGTTCCAAATCATTGATTTGATTCTTGGCTTCATCCACTCTATTATTGTTTCTCTGTAAATTGTTCTTTATTTCAATTAGTGTATCCTTCATTTCTGACTGGCTCTTTTTTATGCTGCTGAGGTCCTCACTAAGTTCCTTGAGCATCCTTATAACCAGTGTTTTGAACTCTGCATCTGATAGATTGCTTATCTCCATTTCATTTAAAACTTTTTCTGGAGTTTAGATCTGTTTTTTCATTTGGGCCATGTTTCTTTGTCTCCTCATTTTGGCAGCCTCCCAGTGTGTTTTTCTGCATATTAGGTAGAGCTCCTTTGATGCTGTGTCTTGGTAGTGTGGCCTAATGTAGTAGGTGTCCTGTAGGGTCCAGTGGCACAGCCTTCCCTATCACCCAACCTGGGTACTCGAGGTGCACTCTTTGTGTGGGGTGAGTACACCCTCCTCTTGTATTTGAGCGTTTGTTGCTGTTGGCAGATCAATGAACAATGGGAGGGATTTACCCAGGCCAGTCAGCTGCAAGGATTGGCTGTGACTACTGACCACCAACATTCACTCTCGATGGAGGATCAGCCATGTAGGGGCAGGGTGGTGGCATTCCAACATGGTTGTAGATGCCCACTGAGTGTGCTGGCCCTGGGGTTTCCCAGGTGGTGCAGCCCAAGTCAGCCCCCACCTGTTTTTGCCCAGAGCCACCCTGCCTGAGCTATAAAGCAATCTGTGATGGCCAATACTTGTGCTGGGCTGGGCATTCCCAGGGGAAGCCAAACTGGGAATCTTCTGGCTGCTGCTAGTGCTGGGCCTGGGGCTTACTGAGGCCAGCTGTTGCTTGTTTGAGAGGATTTGGGAAGTTGTTAAGCATGAGCCAAGGCCAGCCTTTCATAGGGAAGAGCAGCTTGGGTGGGCTGATAAATTGGGTTGGTCAGAGTCTCTAGGGATCTTCAAGGTGGGTCAAACAGTATTAGCAAGGCTGATGGAGTCTCAGATATGGCACCAGCTTACCAGCTCTGTGCAGGGAGGGTTTACCAAAGGGACAGTGGCCTCTACTAGCATTGACGCAAGACACTTCAATTTCTCCCTGTATAATACTGGTGCCTTTCAAGCTGCTACCCCAGTTCTAGAGCTCAGAGGGTGTGAGCCTGAGTAGCTGAGTCTGTGTGTAGTTTCTTTGAGAGGAACTGCTTGGGGCTCCAGGAAGTTTCTTCCACTGATTTAATCCCCATCAGTTTTTGCAGCCAGAAGTTGTGGGGACTTATCTTCTTGGCCCTGGAACCCTGCCCTGGGGGTGCTGATGTGGGGTTGGGACTCCTTGCTACCAAGATATCGCTCCCAAATTTTTATCCACCACATATGGGTGAGGGACCAGCCCATTCCGTATCTGTGCTCCTCCTACCAGTCTGGATGGATGTGGTTTCTTTAATTCCATGGTTTTCAGACTTCCATTCAACTCAATTTCTGACAGTTCTGAGTGATGGTTGTTCTATATTTTAGTTGTGATTTTGATGTGGCTTTGCAAAGAGGTGAACCATGTCTATCTATGCGGCCATCCTGACCAGGGGTTGATTAATTGGGTTTTAATCACAACTCTGTTATTTAATAGTTGTGTGACTTTGGGCAGGTTTCTTAACCGCTCAATACCTTTGTTTTCTTAACTGTAAAATGAGGATAATAACAGTACCTACCTCATGAGAGGGTTAAGTGCATTATACACCCAAAGTGCATAAAACTGCGTGGGGCAAAGTGAGTACTCCATAAATAGAATCTATCATTATTGTGCTATACTCTATAAATTTTGTATCGTGCTTTTAAAAATTAACATTGTTACATAAGCAATGTTAATTGCTTATTATTTTATATTTGTTATGTTTAATGAACTATGGTATTTTATGTCAGTGTACCATAATTTACTTAACCATTCTCCTCTCATTAGACATTTTGTAGTATCACCAGACTAAAGTTTCCATTTGTTAGTTTCAGTCAAAAATTTTTCATTATATTTAAAACTTTGGGGGATCATTCACATTTGTTTGACCCTTAATCTTAGCAATAGGCATTGTAGTACTGGTTCTTAACCAAAACCACCCATCTGGAAGAAAGACTCTTGTGTATGTGAAAACGTGTTACAGCAAACACTCTGAATTAGAGTTATAACTAAACAAAAATCAGCAGGCTGTTTCACATTTTATACAGAACAATACTAGGAAATATTGTTTTAATCTCAGGAGGTCATTTTAAAATCTAAGTGAAATTTTATTTTCCACAGATGCTTCGTGCTGGCTTTTTCCTGATTCAGACAAAGGAAGTGTCCATGAAAGCTGAGGATGCTCAGAGGGTTTTTCGGGAAAAAGCACCTGAATTCCTTCATCTTCTGAACAAAGGTACCTTCTGGATGATTGGTATACTTTTGTGGTTATCCTCTTGACATGCTGATTTCATTTACTCTGGCCTTTAGCTCTTCTCTTACATTGCCTTTTCTTTCTCATTTGTTTTATGTGTTTTCCTACTACTGTTCAGAAGTGTTAAAATTTCCCATTTAAAAAACCCTCTATAACTAATTAGAAATCAGACATTAAGTCTTCTTCCTGTTCTATTGTCTTAATATTTGAAAGTCACATTTATTATGATTATTTTTATTTTATTATTGTTGTATTATTGTACTATAGTGAATGACCATTTCATTCTCCCTGCCCAGAATTACAAAGCACTTTATAAGGATTCTTTCTGCCTCCAGTGTGCTTTGATCATACTAGAAAAGTAAGAAATATAAATAAAATGGTATGCTATTTTATGTATTTAATATGATTGATTAACTTCTCATGCATAATTTGGATTGTCTTTCCCAGCAGGCAAATGCTACCAATAAATTTCAGATACTGGAAATATGTCTGCAAACAGAGGAACTAGACTTAGTGTGCCCTTCTGAAGGGTTACTGTCTGCCTATATGTATTGAAGGTGTGCTGATTCTAGAGGACAGAGTACTGTTTTTCTTTGAGAGTGGGGACATTGTTTGCTTAAGACTCATCAGGCTTTTCTTGACT
>PVJD01012748.1:0-38180 GCA_004026545.1 Mormoops blainvillei | reverse complement strand
AGAAGGTAAGACGGGGAGCCAGCTCTCCCAGCCGGGCTGGCATTTGGGTTTGACTGGCCTGGCCAGAGGGGTGGCCCGGCAAGCGGATCCAATCAAAAGTGGTCTTGGATCGTTTCTGCTCGGACTTCCTTTGACGTGGGCAAACAGGACTGAGCCAGGCTGTGCTAGCAAGTATGTCTGGTCCTGACAGGGTTTTTTTCCTAAAATTTTGGTCCTTTCTTAGGATTTAAAAAAGGATGACAAGGGAGGGGAGACACACGTGCTTTTAAAGCAAAGTTTAAAATCTGGGCCTCTTCCCGACTCTTCTCCATGGCCAGACGTCTGGCTGCAAGGGATTTGGACCAAAATGTTCTCAGGGAAAGAGCTAAGGCAGAGTTTGGGGCTAGACAAATCTGTGATGAATCCTGTGCAACTCTTAGAATGCTGGCCTGGACATCAGGCCACCATCAGATGGACAAGTGACATCTTGAACAGAGCCCAGGAGAGACTTGGGGGTCCCCTTCCCCCATACCTGGTCAATCAGGAGCACATTCTTTTTGGATGGAGTCACAGCTGACCAGGAAAACATGAGGTTGATATTTGCATATTTAATTCCAGCTGTGGTCATGAACAATTCGGATAACACCAATGTCTTTTTCAAAGCATAATTAGCCTGATAATTTCATAATTCAGTAATGAGTGCTCCTTCACAGGTCATAAAGCCTTTTGTTTTCTTTGTGTTTTACCCTGATGCCAATTAGCGCTCTTGCAAAGGGGGTAGCATTCTTGGGTCCTCTGTTTTTCAAAGTAATTAGAAACAGCCTTTTCTCTTTTTTAAGTACTTTAAAAGATTTCATTTATTTATTTCCAGAGAGAGGGGAAGGGAGGGAGAAAGAGAGGGAGAGAGACATCAGTTGGTTGCCTCTCACGTGCCCTCAGCTGGGGACCCGGCCCACAACCCAGGCATGTGCTCTGACAGGGAATCAAACCGGTGACCCTCCAGTTTGCAGGCTGGTGCTCAGTCCACAGATCCACACCAGCTAGGGCAGAAACGTCCTTTTCTGAGCAGTTACTATGGGCCAGGCTGTGTTTATCTGAATTGTCTCAGTTAATCCTTCCAAGAACTCTGAGATCTAATAATATCTAAATACCATTGTAATTCCTGCTGGACAAGGGAAAAGTTTAAAGTTTAGGAAAGTCTTCAGAGACTACAGAGCTAGAGAGAATCGAGAGGTCTGACAGGTCTTGCCCGGCATGACGTCATTCCCACGTAGAATGTGCCTATAACCATAGAAAAGTGGAGACCTGAGAAAATCACCTGGATGCTTTAGGAACCACCGCTCTCAATTTGCTGTGCTTCTACGGATGTTTCAGATATGAGATGTCCTGGCTGCCATGGTGTCCCACTTCACTTAGGCACGCTGGCCACGACCTCTAGAGCTCATGACACCCCTAAGAACTTACCCAAGCCTAGGTTCTCTCGAAAAGGGAGCCTGAAGCAAAGTGTATGTAATAACGCATTTGGGGGGTTCCAACCCCAGGTCAGAAGGAGTGAGGAAAAATAGGGAGGTTGGCAGGGAGGCAGGGAAAGAAGGAAAGTGAAAGAAATGTGGTACGCTTCCTGAGCAGGCCCCAGCTTTGCAGGGGACACAGCCCATCGCTCAGTCCCACAAGACAGATTTGAATAAGCCATCTGGAACCCCAGGGGGAGAAAGGCAGGTAGAGGACCCACCAGCGACCCTTTTCTCTCACTGATCAAAATTCATACCACAGAGTTAACTCCCCCACACTTTCGGGTCGGCCCCTACAGACAGCTGTGGGGGGATCAGATCCCACCCGCTCTCCTAAGTGCGGGACTTCGTTTGAGTGGAAGCCAAAGCCTCCGTGAGGATGGTCAGGCTGGGTGTGGACCCACTGCAGCTAGGGTCCCTCCTAAGGTGGACATGATGGTGGCCTCACGCAGCCCTTACCCTGGGGGGGGGGGGTGGCAAGAGCCAGTGGTACAAGGAGAGGGGACAATGACAGTGGTGACTGTCCTTCCCACTGAGCAGCACGAGGAGGTGGGGAGGAGCCGAGCAATTCTGAGGAAGAGCAAAATGGGCTCCAGTCTGGCCCACCCCTCGCATCATTCAGAGTTGCTCGCACCCGCCTCTGATATTTGGATCTGACTGAAGAACAAACCAGCATCGATTTGAGAGTGAAGATACAAGCCCAACTTTTGAAGTGGTCAATTGTAGCACCCTAAAAAGACGCAGAAGCGCTAGCAAGCCAGGTGGTAGTCCCGCTGCTGCAGGCGGTTCTGGGGCTGTAAGTGACATTCATCATCTTCCCTCCGCCCACACCTCTCCTTCTAGGCTTCCATAGCCAGCTCTTCAGCTGGTCTGGGGTCCTAACGGGAGAGTCTGCAGGTGTTGCAACTGCCCATCTGTGGTTACCTCTGAGCACAAAAACCCCAGTGAAGCCCAGGGTATCAGCTTGGGCTGCCATAACAAAACATTATAGGGTAGGGGGCTTAAACAACAGAAATTCATTTTTTCTCAGTTCTAGAGGCTGGAAGTCCCATAAAATTCCAGCAGGGTCAGCTTCTGGTGAGAGTTCTCTTCCTGGCTTACAGACAGCTGCCTTGTTCTCACATGGCCTTTCCTCTGAGCTGGTGGGGTGGGGAGGGAGGGAGGGGGAGAGAGAGAACGAGAACTCTGATCTCTCTTTCTATTCTTATAAGGGCACCAATACTATTGGATTAGGACCCTACCCCTATGACCCCATTTAACCTTTATTTCCTTCTAAAAAGCTTATCTGCAAATATAGTCACATTGGTGGTTAACTCAACATATGAATTGGGCCAGGGTGGGGCACAGTTCAGTCCATGGCACCGACATACTCTTCTCTGTGCCCACTGTGTGACAGCAAGCCTAGATCACGGTAATCAAGGATAAGCATCCTACCAGTGTAGCAGCCCCTCTCTCTGACTGCTGGCCCACTGACATGAAGAGCCCACGGTGCCCACGCAGTCCTTACAGCTCCCAGTTTAGTGGAGCCCTTACTATATGGGCTGGTAGAATCTTCACCCTATAGGAACCAGGGCCTCTAACGCTGGAGAGTCTAAGTTTGCATGGACAAGGAATCCAGTCTTCAGGTATCTCACTGGCTGGTGGGCTTAGAGGGGGCCAAGCCTACTTCCACACCTTGGTTCCCAGACTTGTGTATTCTAGCGATTGGAGACACACTTATCCACTCACACTACATCCAGGAGGACAATGTCTCAAGCCCATAGGCTGTTGTCTCCAAGGCGATTGGGAGCTGAGCCTTCGGCAGACCACGCCATGGTTCACAGGGGCACTAAGATGGCCAGAGAGAGGCCGGTCGACTTCTGCAGGGTAGGTCCTCCTGCCCAACTTGTTGCTGAAAGCCTCCTTGGTAATGGACGCTCTCTGGTGAGTATTAACAGGAGGCAGAAAACCATCTGTGACACTCCATGAACTCACCCATTTCCTGTGTACCTGGCCTCCAGGAAGTCAGGTACGGGAGGTCAGGTGTAGCGAGCTCCATGAATAAAATCACTGACCAAAATATCCTGCCTGGGGGAAGTGGAAAGGCATTAAAATACTCAGTGTTACTTTGACCTCAGCTGACCAGCAGGGCTCAACGTTGTGCCTCATCCTCCATTTTCAAACTTTGGATGAGACAAAGTCGTCTAGGAAGCCCCCACGCACACCAGTATTTTATGCCCCTCTCTCTTCCCGCAACCCCCGCCGTGGGCCCCTTAGGGCACTGACAAGACTGATTGGTCCAGTTGTATACCCAGCATCCACTGCACTGTCTGGCCCTTAGTAGATGCTCACAGACACCATATATGACATGAAAGAGTGAACGAGTGAATGAATGAAGAAATGAACCAGAATCTCTACATCTTTGCCCAAGGGATTCCAAACACTTGAAATACACCCCAACTCCCAGCAGGTCACCTCATCCTGGAAAGCTTTACTGATCCTCCCTCCAGTCTTCATTCCCCTGTCCCCTTACAGCACAGGTCCCTTTCTCACACCACAGCTGACGGTGGAATGGCTGATTCTATTATCTGTCTCCCACATCAGACCCCAAGTTCCTGGAGGAAAGGGACAGGGCCTCATTCCTGTTCGTCCCCAGCGTCTCGCTGGTTCACATGCTCCCTGCAGAGCTCCTAAGGGGAAGAGCCTGAGGTCAGCACTCTGTGTAAGGGCCGTCACTAGGAAATTGATCCGAAAGCCTATTTGCAGAGCAAACAAGTCTGTACTTGGAGTATGTGTTTATAGGCGTGACTCAAGGGTGCCTGCCCATAGAGACTGGGGAAACGGAGGAAGAAAATGTTCTTTCAATGAATGAACTACGGTGTTCGATGCTCCACTCTCTGTCCGGAGCCCCTGGTACCGTCGCCCAACCGAAAAATAGGATTGTGCATGCCTTGGGGGCCCTTCTGGAAGGCCACTCCATCAGTCAAAGCGCTTGCCACGTGCTTCCACCGGATGAGCAGAGCAGCTTGGCATACCTGCGATGTGACCTGGGAGCCGGGGGCAACTCGTTTGAAAGAAACGTTCGGGGCCGCTTCGCGACTACTTGTTGACAATCTTGCCTCAAACAGAGGAGCTTGAGATGGCTGAGGAGAAACAGCGGTGGAGAGATCTTCCCCAACGCCATCAGCAACTCCTTCCCAGACGCAGCCCTGTGGTTGGAGAGGGCCCTGCAACGGGACTGTGGAAGGGAGAGGGAGCCCTTGGCCCCAGCACCTGAGCCCCGGCACCCGCGGGAACTTCCACCCCCTCCGAATGGGGCAGGGAGGAGAAAGGGTTCTCAAGGACAGGAAGCCAAAAGGGGTCTTCGCCAATCGGTCCTTACCCCCTTCCCGCCGCCTCGGAGAAACTTAGGAGGGCAAGCAAGGAGCAAGTTCACCCTAGAGCTGCGTCCTCTTCCTCGCGGGTGAATTAATAAATGATTAAGCGCCCAATTCACAATAGCCTCGCTAGATGGAGACGAGGAATCACTGCAGCAGCGCTGGCGGCGGCGGCGGCGGCGGCGGGGAGCGCGGGCGGGAGTGCTGCCCGCGCGGGAGGCGGGCGAGGCTCTGGCGAGGCTCACGTCTGTTTTCCTTTTTCGTGCATTATTTATTTCGCCTCCGCCTGCGGCCCTGCTGCCCGAGCGAGCGCTCCCAGCCAGCGTCTCTCGCCGCTGCCTCTTGCGGGCCGGCGTGACGGACGAGGAGAGCTCCTGCACCCCCGCGCCCCAGGCAGCCGCGCGGCGCCACCGCGAAGGGCGGGGACCCGGGGAGGGCACTCGCTGCCTGCTCCAGGCGGCTTAGAGGAGACTTTCCCCGCCCCCGCCCCCGGCGCCGCCTCAGCAGCCCGCCCTGGCCCTAGGCGCGGGGTGCCGCCCCTCCCGCCCCGCGCGCGGCCAGGCGCAGCCTGGAGCCACCGCGCCCTGCGCCCAGTGCGAGCGCGCCGCGCCCGGGACCCCAGCTCAGCGGCCCCGGAGGCCCAAGCCGCAGGCAAACTTTTGCTCCAGTGCCCGGTGCTCCTCCCAGGCACGTGAAGCCCCCAGGCGCCCGCGCAGTCGCTAGGGTGAGGACCGAGGCCCCGCCTAGAGGGCGGGGGACTGGGGAGGCGGCTGGCTTTAAATGGGGGCCGTCTGGCGGCTCCGGAACAGTCTACTGCGGGGGGAGTGCGACCTCCCTTCGCCGTGCCGAGGATCGGCTGGGGCGGCCCCCAGGCAAGGTGGCGTGAGGCACTGGAGGGGTGCGGGCGGAGATGGAGACCTGAGGGAAGCTCACGCTCTGGGGCGGGAGGCCGGAGCTCAGGAGAGCGTGCCAGGGTAAATGGGGTGCGCACGGAGGTGCCTATGTTGCAGTGTGCGCAGTGAGGACCGGCGGGGCAAAGAGGCAAGGAGGGTGCCCGCAGCGTGTGATTTCGTGGTGTTGTGCATGCAAGGTCAGCGAGTGTGCAGGCAGGAGTCGGTGGGTGTGCACGCAGTGTGAGTGGTTCCCGCCGGGTTTGAAGTGTGCTAACTGTGGGAGTGAGTTGTGCATGGCTGTTTCGGGGGTGATGCACGGGGCTCTGTATGTGCGCTGGACTGTTTCTGAAGGTGCGCATGGGGCCAAGGTGTGCACGCAGGATTCTGGGAATGTGCACCGGGGCCAGGGTATTCACGCAGGTGCGGAGGGTATGCACCAGTACAGAGTATGAGTTCCAGGAAGTCGGCTTCTGCGAGGGTGCACGAGAAGTCATCGAATGTGCAAACTGGAGCGAAGGGACAGGCTTGATTTACGAGGCTGTCCCAGGGTGCGGGGCGTGCCTGCCTAACCGGGGCAGCTTGCTCTGTGATCGGTTGCGCGATCACAACGGTGCGTGCGCGGCGCCCGCCTAACCCAAGCTTTGCTTCCCTGACAGTTCGCCCCCAAAGCGGGTGCCACTGGCCGAGATGCTCCTCCGGGACCTGGTGCTGCGCCGTGGCTGCTGCTGGCCCTCGCTGCTGCTGCACTGCGCGCTCCACCCGCTCTGGGGCTTCGTGCAGGTGAGCGCTGGCGCCAGTTGCGCGGGTCGCAGGCTTGGAGACCTCCTGGGCAGGACCGGGTGGGGGCGGGGTGTCACGTCACTCCCCGGACCCCAGCTTCCTGCAGCTGCCCCTCTGATTAGTCCTGGGGAGAGTTTAGCTAAAGAAAAGATGCTAGGGCCTTCCCATACTCTGGCCCGGAAGGGATGAGGAACTCCGGAGGGAGGCTTCAGTTGTGGCCTAAGGCCTGCAGGACAGGGCCTTGGAAACAGGAAGGGCTTGGCGAATGCCTTCTTAATGATGCCTTCTAGAGCAGAAATGCCAGAAAGGAAACCTTAGAGATTTCACAAACTTAAAAAAGAAAAAGGGTCCCAAGAATATGCATCTTTCATTTCCCACTAGCAAACTTCAAATTAGCTTTCTTCAGCTGGACTTCCACACCGAAGAGCCTGCATTTCTTGTAGGGAGTAGAGTCGGGGATGTGGACAGATTGTACGTGGTGGCCACTCGTGGAGAGTGTAAGAACTGTCCACTGGTATGGAGAGCCTGAGGATGGAATCCTCAGCCTGGGCCCCCTGGGCAGGGACAGAGGCCAGGTGACCACCAGTTGGCAATACCTCTGCTAGGGTCAGAGACAGGGTTGGATGGGAGGGTCCCTGGTACCTCCAAGAAAGGACATGGTCTGCGGCACAGTGGAGTGGTGAAGAGCTGGACTTTGCTGTCAACTCTGAATTTGGAGCCCCAGCTCTGCCCCTTCCCAGCTGAGCGACTTTAGGCAATTCCTTAACCTCTCTGATCTTTGGTTTCTTCTTCCTGCCTGTGGTATTACAAGTCCTTGTAATATGAGATAAAGCGAGTAAAGGCTACTTAGCGCAGTGCCCAGCCCGTAATAAACACTACCCCACAGCTGCTCTTCTATCTGGACAGGCAGGTGCGCCACTGATCCCTGCGTCAACCTTTTGAATAGTTAGTGTGTTCAGCAGGGGCTGGAGGACATTTTTACTGTTTTGGGCACTGAAATACCCAACTCTGGGTATTTGCAGCTTCATGTTCTCCTGGTGGCATTTGGGGACTTGGGGATTATTCCGATGGTTATCTGAGTAGGAGGTGACAGTCCAAAGAAGAAGGTGTGGGCAAGACTGCTTGCCCGTCTGCCATGGTCCATGAGCTGTCCCCAGTTATGGGGCCCTGCTGGGAACCAGCGCTGTCAGTCCTGCCTGGATGGTGGCCGAGTTACCACTGGGAGAGGACCAGGGGCTCGAAAGCTGGACCCAACATGCTGACTGAGTGTGTAGATCGATGAGGGTCCCTCCCTCCACCCCCGGCCCCAGGTCTGTCTGCTGCTCTCTTCTCTGACTCGCCTCTGCCCCACTCACAATTGTTTTCCTTTTGGAACTGACAGCTTTCTTTAATGTGTGAAACAGCAGCTATTAAACTCAGCTGTGCCTCCTCAGGATGCAGGATTTTGTAACTTTTAAACACTCAGGCAGTTGAGGACCAGCTTCCCTTGTTCAACTTTGAGTTGAACCTCAGATATGATGTTCACTTCATTTTGACATTCATTTGCTTCCAGTTTTCCATAAGGCTTTTCAGCTTGTGTGGAGAACAACCCAATGACGTCGTCTGTCTCCAAGTCTAGAATTCTGCCGGATAGAGACAGGAGACCCACCACCACTGCCACCAAAAGAAATAATTTTGTGAAAGCAGCGCAGGTTTTTAACAGCATCCTTAGCCCAGGCAGTGCTTACGTGTGTGTGTGTGTGTGTGTGTGTGTGTGTGTTTCAAATGCTGTTACTCAATACAAATCAATTTTCGTGCAAACCAATTAGAAAAGGAATCCACTAGGCAAGTAGCATGGATAAAATGTTGGCTGGAGGCTCTGGAAAAATTAATCTACAAATGATGAGGACTGAGAAGCCAAGGAAAAGGGGCCTTGGAATGGACGGGCCTGGTTTTTAAGCAAAAGCGCTGAATCCAGGAGAACAGAGGGAAGAAGAGGGAAAATGGAAGTGCGTGAAGCTGAGCGTTTCCCCGTGAGTGGAGACTCAAAATCTGCACATCGTAGGAGGTTCTCGAACACAGGGAAGGAACGCAGAGCTTTCACGAGCATCAGGCCAGCAGAGTCCTCCGAAGGGGTAAGCCTTAGGAAGGGACTGACGTACTGAAGTCCTCTAATTAATAGGATAATTGGCGAAGTGAGAGACCTGCAGCCCCCCAGGCACCAGGTTCCTACCTTGAAATCAGCCCGAAGCCTCTGGAGGCCGCTTAGATGATAAGAAACTCAATCATTCAAGTCAGATGACATTTAAATTGCCGCAAGGTTGGTGTGGGGGCATCCATTAGCCTCCCCCCTTTTCTCTTTAATGTGTCTGGAATTGAGATTTTGAGCTTTTGTGATGTAGGGTTCTTCTAAGTTCACTTCCAGATGATTCCTTTTTTTGTTGTTGTTGCAAGCAAAGAGGATGACAGGCTGGCAAATTTATTAGGTGTGACAGGAGTGTGTCTCATCAAGTTACTGTGGCGCTGGCCCGTCTCCATAAAAGATGCCAGAAGCCATCATCTTTGTGGGTGTCTTCCTAAAGCCACCGTCAGGGCGATAGGCTCTCATCTGAGCCTATGGGTTTCTGTGTGCTGACAAGGTGCCACCCCCAGACCAAAGTGACGCTGACCTCCCGCTGCGGCCAGTCACTACAGCTTCACTTAAGTATTCAGCAGCATTGACTGGGTGCCTCCTGCTCGCCAGGCCCTGTGTCAAGTACGAGGGACCTAGTGGCCCCTGCCCTCATGGCATCAACAGTCTGGCACTGGCGAGATAATTAAACAAGTAACTGCAGGCCAGATAGCTCAAGAGGAGGGGCACCTGGCGGAAGAGACAGGAACAAGAAGTCAGGAGTCTGAGCAGGTGGGAGAGAACTGCAGACAGAGGGGACAGTCCCCAGGCCAGAGGACAGAAGGGGAGGCCGCTGTTGCACGCCACTAACTTGGTATCTTGCAGTTCGAACTTGATCCATGGGTCTGTCAAAGGCTTAAGCAAGAGATGACATGACCTCAGGTTGGCATTTTCAAACCCTCAGCCCAGCTCCAGCCGGAGAGATGGATTTGGGGAGCAGAGCGAGGCAAGGGTCCAAGAGGCTGGTGAGGGCAGGGTTGCCCGATCGAGCAAATAAAAATACAGGACGTCCAATTAAATTTGAATTTCGGGTAAACCACAACATTCTGAAACCATCGCTTTCTAAAATGCTTCCTTCTCCATCAGCCTTGACGCCTGGCCCCGGGTTCATCGCCTATAATGTCATCGCATTACACTCTCTTATACACCCGTGCCCGCTCGGCCTCTCACAAAAATAGGTCACTTTATTGGGCCAGGTTAAACAAACGTGCTGCTCTTGATCGCTCTCGCATAAATTGCACTTCGGAGGGTGGGAAAGTAATTGATTTGGCAATGGCATTCGGGGTTCCACATTCACACACTTGATAGAGTTCAGGGAAGAAGCGATCTGCGAGGCCAGCGGCTGGGAGGAGGGAGCTCTCGTGCAGCCGCAGCAGCCCTAGAAGGTCGGACTCCGGAGGGCAGTCTCTGTGCTGATGGGAGAGCTGACCGCTGTACTGGTAGAGGAGCCAGGGGATCGGCCACCAACGTGCTAAGAGTTAATCGTGTCCATAACCTAACAGGGAAGAGGCTCACCCCCTGAGGAGATGCTCTTCCTGGTGGGGAATGGATTGCCTTCCCAAGTTCGAACCTTAGTCATCGGTCCTTTAAAAATGCTCAGAGGTGGTGAGCAGGAGCTTCCGGGCCTTGTAGGTATTGTCGGTATTGTCAGAGCTGGGAATCGGTTCCCCTCCTGCTGTCACCCCCCATACCCCGGCCCTTACCCAGCCTGCTCACATCTGCCAAAGGCGAAGGGCACCCGAGCCCTGCGGGCTCTCAGCCGGGCCTGAACCCGGGCAGCCAAGGGTCTGCGCTGGCCTTTAAAGGCGGCTGCACGTGGCTGGTTGCAGGGAAATTGGGGTTTTAGGGTTCTGCTCACTCAGGGTGACAGAGAAACGAAGCACGGGCATTATTGGGATTGGGGCGATCACCAGCGTTTTCCTTCATGGCTTTAAATCGTCTCGTTCCCCGGGATTTACGGCACTGTCACAGGGAGGGGCGCAGGCAGGCAGTCTACAGCCCCCTTAGGAGTTAACCGGGGAAGCTTAACCAAAACACTCGGGCCTGGGTGCACCTGCAGAAACTCTGACTTAACTGGCTGTGGCTGAGGCTCAGATGGGAGGAGTATTTTATGGGGCCACCTGGAGATTCTGATGGGCAGTTGGGCTGGGAGCCGCTGGTCGAGCACAAGCCCCGCCCCCTTCCCAGCTTACAGGTGAGGAGATGACACTGGTTTCAAACAACACCAGACCAAGATTCCAGAGGCGTGGTTTCTGGTCCGGTTTTTAATATTTATTCATTCCTTCATTTGTTCATTCATTCATTCCCCAGATGTTTATGGAATGCCAGGCATTCCCTTAGGTCCTAGGTCATGATAGTGACAGAAATAATCGAAGGCCTGGCTCCTGCCCTGTAGATCTGCGGTCCAGCGGTGTAGATGGGCGGAACCAGGTTGTCACCCCAAGGCAGTTTCCGGCCCCGCAGAGTGGAACCTGGGCCGGCGGGGCCTGTCACAAGGAGGTCTGACCGGGTCCAGGAGGCCAGAGCCACTTCCCTGAGGAGGCGATAGCCAAGCTCAGTGACGGGCCAGCGGGGAAAGGGGCGGGGGGACGTGCTGGGCCACTGGAGCAGCCTGTGAAAAGCGAAGGCGTGTGGCCAGGGCCAGAAATTGGAAGAAGGGCCCTGAAAGCAGAGCCGCTATTGGGGGCCTCCTGGGCAGGACCCTGTGGCCACGCGACCCCGGAGCTGTGGGAAGGCTTTCGGGGGGGGTTTGGAGGGATGCAGGTGGTCTGGTTGGGCGTGTTTCGCACAAGACCACTGAGGCTTTCTCTGGTCATGCGGGTCAGCAGAGCAGACACCTGGCTGAGGAAGGTTCCTTCCCCAAGACGGAGGGCCTTGGCCGCCCCAGGAAGGCTGTCACAAAGGGAAGGCTGGGCCTTGCACCGTAGCAGGAAGGACTGGAGAAGTGGCTGGGTCTGCTTACTGGGGGAGTAGATCGGTATCCTGTCACCATCCGCGTGGGAGAACCTCGGGTAGCCACTTCTCCTGGGCCTCCGTTTCCTTATCTGTCTGATGGGGAGAGTCTAGGAGTTAATCTTCCAGTTGTTGTCTACCGCTCGATAATATTGCAGTCACTTGCCACAGTGCCATAGCTGGTCCGTGGCAGAGCCGGAAATAAAACCGTAGTCTCCAAACCTGCCAAGCTGGCCTCCTACAACGTTGTTCTCTTTGAACCCGACTTCCGTCTCCTCCTCCTGCCGCGGTCTGCGGGAAGAGCCCCGCATTCCAGCCTTGCAGGGAGTGGGCAGGATGAGCCTGTTTTGCCTCCCAGTTGCCTCGTTTTCTTCTCTCGGTCACGTGGGTCCATTTCTGCAGGTGACACACGGTGAGCCCCAGAAATCCTGCTCCAAGGTGACGGACAGCTGTCAACACATCTGCCAGTGCCGACCCCCGCCCCCGTTGCCGCCGCCACCCCCGCCCCCACCACCTCCCAGACTCCTCTCCGCCCCAGGTAAGTAAAGGCTTCTTTGTTTCCCGTTTCTCGTGGTGTCCGCCAGGCCCAGGGAGAACCGTGGGCATAGCAGAGGGCAGCCTTGCCTCCTTTGTAATTTTCCACTGGCCGAGCAGGAGGGAAGCCAAGGCCCAACTTTCGCCTGCAGTCTGCAAAAGGCCTTTCCCACAGAACGTTCCTGCGGGATGGAGAAGGATGTTTCTCCATCCGTTAATCAGATAAAAGTCAATCTCCACTGGAAGAGTAACTGGGCCTGGATTGTTCCAAAGGCCAGACCTTTAAAGGACAGGCTCTGGGCACTGGTCTTATATAGCCACCCACGCACGCAGTTTCATTTTTCGACTTTAATTCTGGTTTAAGGAGGCCCTGGGAGCACAGTGGCTTGGATGCGTCTCAGCTGTTTGCAGCGAACTCGGCTCCCCACCCCCACACTTGTTTGCCTTGATTTCATCTATGAACAATTCGACTTCCTGGCCGTTCAAACAAAGGAGGGTTTCTTAGCCAGAAACAGCCTCAGTCCTGACCTCGAAGGGTTAAGTGCCCCGCATACAATTGCTAGTTGATAAGGTCTCTGAGAAGAGATTCTGTACTTGGCGTTGATCACCCACCCTTAGGCCTGTAGAATGCCTGTGACCCTGGCTGGGTCTCCCTCGTTAAACGTGTGGCTGTTGAGTTGTGGGGGCGTATTTTAAAGAACTTCCACGACGTTTGCTCTCTGGTCGGCTGTGTGTCCAGGCGGTGACTCAGTTCAGGGGCATCTCCACGATTCACGTGCATTTCTGCGTTTCGTCTGCCAGGCCCGTCCCTAAGTCCCTACCTGCCTCTATTCTTGCCTGACACCTGTGGCCCGTGCTTCTCAGAGTGGGGTCTTCAACATCGCCTGAAGCATTTTTTTAAGAGGGCAGCTTCAGGGCCTCACTTCAAACCCATCTTCTCAGAGTCCCTGAGGTGGGGCTTGGGAAGTAGCAGTTCTGAGGCGATTCAAATGCAAGTTAACACGGAGCACCTTGGCCTACCAGGCCCTCTGCTCACAGAGGCTGCGGGGTCCCCGTCAGGGGTTGCTCACCCCCCCTCCCTTTCTGGAAGGAATCCCCAGCGCCTGCCCAAGGAGATGATGCCCCTCCCTTCCTGGAGAATGTCTCCTCCCTCCACGGTTTGGGCCCCAGGCCTCTGTCCTCTCCAGGTGTGCTTGTATCTGACGACCTAGTTAGAGTTTCTTTGATGTATCTCTTGCTGGCTGAGCTCCCGTGCCAGACACAGGGGTGAGAGACCCTTCTGGTCTCCTGGGACCTCTCAGCCTCAAAAGGAGTACCCTCCTGTCACCAACCTACAAAAGGTGACCTGAGAGCACAGACATTGCTCTCCAGGTGCACTGGAAATCCTTGAGTGGTCGGGCCACAGAACACAGTGACATTGACCTGGGTCTTAGAGAGCCAGTGGGATTGTTCTAGGTTGACAACGAGGTTGTGGGGAAAGGGCGCCCAGGCAGAAGGAACGGCTTGGGCAAAGGCTTGGAGGTCTGCCTCTGTGAGACCCCCCTTGGGTGTCACAAGCCCTGCCGCAGGTGTAAAGGAGTGGTTTGGAGGGACAGGAAAGGGCCTTGAGTGTGTGGTTGATGAGATCACACTTCATCCTCTGAATCGTGCATTGCCAGGCGTCATTCACGGTATCCAAATACCTCCTGTTCTTTGCCCTTTTTTGTTTAAATAGACTCACTGTTGTGTTTATGCAAATTAATTTCCAAAGAAAACTTGACATAACTACTGAGTTATGTCAGTGAGAAAAGAGCATCACTTGCATAAACAGAAGGTGACCATAAATACAGATGTAATGAAAACAGAGCACCTATTAGTGAGGTGTCAGAGCCATAGTCGCTCTCTGTGGAGACTCTTCCCTGTAAAGAAATCAGAAGGTTTGTAGGAGAATCAGAAGGGCCTCTTGCTTGTCCTATGTTTCACTGTGTTTGAGTGCCGGGTCCCTGGGCCGTGGAAAGCCAGCTCACTTGGCTGCAGGGACGCGCACCCCGCCCTTTAGGAAAGTGCTGTGGGCTGTGACCAGCCCCCGAGGCTGTTTGGCGGGGACATGACGTGCTTCTGTGTATCTGCTTCAGAGAGATCAACTTTCCTGACAATGTAGAGGGGCGATTGGGGATGAGCCGCCAGACCGGAGTCAAATGGGGGACTCAAGATAACTCAGCGCCCAGACCACCCACAAGGGCCTGAAAACCAGGCTGGGGCTGCGGGGAAGGGGAGGCGGGCAGGGAGTGCCAGGGGAGGGGACAGTGGCCTCCTGAGGAGGTTGGGACCGGAGGGTGTCCTGGGTGAGAGGAGAGCAGGTGTAGTTTGGTCCTAACGCAGGACTTTTTAGTCACACATAGCAGACACCCATCTTGAAGCAGCTTAAGCAACACAGAAACTAGGGAGGGAGATGTTGGTGTTTTGCCTCATATACCAGTGTATTCCAGCAGCAGGTCTTCCACGACAGTAGCATCGGATTTCTGTCTCTGTCCATTCTCTTCCGATTTCTCCCGGGTTGCCTTTTCTCTCAGGTTGGCCCAGGCCCTGGGGCTCCAGGCAGCAGGGTTCCAACAACCTTGCAGTCAGTAATCTTCCCACAAAAAGAGCTTCTCTTTCCCAAAACGTCCTCTAACGTCCTGGGGCTGACTTTCATTGGACCGGCTTGGGTCACATGTCCATCCTTGGACCAATCATGGTGGCCTATGGAATGGAATATGCTGATTAGTCAGGCCTGAACCATGTGACCACCCTTGGAGTTAGAGTATAGAGACAGAGGTTAAGGGAGTGGGGGCCTCCCAAGGTCATGGACATGAACCCTGGGCAGAGAGGACAGCAGATGCACCTCACAGCCATGAAGTGCCTGGCAGATTAACCAGTGGCAGAGAATGTTTTGTATGTCCTCTTAGTCCCCCGTGAGTCAGCCCAGACCCTGTGCTCGAGTGGTGCCCAGTAAAATGTCGGGCAGAGCTCTGGCCACATCCACAACTTCTGCCTGCCCTGCAGCAGGAAGGAGCTGGCCTCTCTCCCAGAGGGCACGGGGCTTCAGCGCTGCGGAACTTCTGTTGCCGCTTAACAGGTGTGCCCGGAGCTCAGCAGGTGCTGGGCTAGGATCTCAGTCGTGAGCGAGAGAGGGGCCACTCCTGCTCGCAGGGCGCTCACGGTCCAGTGGACCATCATTCGCAGGAACGTCCTTTCCTGCCATCTTTCTGGATACCTGGGCTCCAGGCTCATGGCAGCCTTGGCTCATTTGTTCATCGGATGGGCCTTGAATTTCTACCATACCCAAGGGCTTCTTTTTCACCCAGGGGAACCTATTAGCTTTGTGTCTGCTCTTTGTCCAGCCCCATGCTGGGGCCACAACAGGCACCCAGAGGCACTCAGGGACGTGTCCCCACTGGCAGGGACGGGGTAATGAAAAGACTGAGAACACAGCACGAGAGTCTTAACCCCCGAGCCTAGGCTGGCGCGCCGGCCCGACCACTTCTGCGTGTGTGGAAGAACCAGGCGACGTGAGCCTCCCCTGTCTTCTACAAACCAGGTTTGCAGGCTCCACCCACCCGAGGGGTTGACTTGAGGATTCCTGTAAGTAGAAAGTGCTTTTGAAACGGCTGCCGATCATCCTGTGCAAATCCTTCTGGTACGCGGTGGGTGGTCTGTAAGCACCAGACCTGGGGAATACAGGTGCTGTTGAGGACAGGCTTATTCCAGAAGGGGTGGGGCAGCATGAAAGGATTCCCTGGTAGACCTTGGAGCAGAGAGAGGCCAGACAGGCCGTGGAGGACGGAGAAGGGCTGATGTGAAAGCCCAGCGTTAGGGTCCAAGGAGCCGGCAGGAGGCTCACTGCTGATGGCATGTTGATTGGCAGAAGCCTGGGCAGAGGAGAAAGGGGAGAGAGAAATCTCTGCGTGTATTCAAGCAGACCTATCACGTCTCCCGTGGAAGTGCCTGGCAGAAACATTTGCCCAAACAAATTGTTGGGTGTCCTCCACGTGGCCAGGTGGGCCTCCGTCATCCAAACAGCACCCTGATGCGCAGGGGGACTGGCTTCTCCTGGTGTGTCCAGGGCTATCCTGGCTTTACCCTTCAAAGCCCTGCACCCCAGAAACCCTTCAGTCCTGGGCGCACCTGGGCAGCAGGTCACCCTACTGCTGGACCACCCTTCTGGCAAAGGCAGCGTGGTTTTTTGTTTTTTGCTGTGTGCGTTTTTGGTGTGTTCGTTGCTTTGTTTTGTTTTACAATGAAACTTCCTAGAGCACCAGCCCCCACCCTCCTCAGGAATGCATCGTTCTTGGGGGCAGCTCAACCCTACAGCGCCCCCTGGGGCCCAGCTCTGAGCCCAACCCTAGCAGTCCTGGGAAGTCTGTTGAGACAGCCCTGCCCTGAGTCCTGCCTGCCGTTGGGAAGGGGCAAGGAGAAGGTTCTGGTGAGGCAGAGGGGTCTTGAGCAGCATCTCTGCTTGCTGCCCTTTGTTTCCCAAACTTTGCCCGCAACCCTTCGCCCTTCTGCTGACGTGGCGGACACGCCCTGTGAGCTTTGGCCAGCTGTGGGCCATCGGGAGACACCAGACCAGTAGTTCTCAAAGGTGAGTATGGTCAGTGACCCCTGGAAGGCTCGCGTAAACACAGGTTGCCAGGATTGCTGATTCGGTCGGTGTGGGTGGGCCCGAGGGTTTGCATTTCTAACACATCGTCTGGCTGGCCCACGGTGCCCAGTTTGAGAACCAGCGTCCTAGGAAGTGGCCTCAGGTCAGGGAGCTTCAGTGTCAGTCCCAGCCCTTCTAGTCCTAACTCTGTGACCCTGGGCACAGTGCAGCCCTGTTAGAGCCTCAGTTTCCTCATCTGTAAAGTGGGGCTGATGATCCCTACCCAAGAAGGGGTTTCTGTGAGATGGGAGGTCACACAGGCTGTTCTTGGCAGACACCACGTGCTTGAGAGGGGATGCTGAAGTGCAGCGGCTCACAGCCTGGCTCTCCTGCCCTCCCGGCCAGGGTTCAACCCTTGTTCATTAGCTACGTGATTTGGGCAAACTATCCTTAACTACTTGGGGCCTCAATTTCCACATCTATGAAACAGGGCTAATGATAATACCTACCACGTATGGGGGAGGTCGTGAGGATGCAAGGCCATAAAGTTTTCACAACACAAAGCCTGGGACCCAAGTAGCACTCAATAAATTGGCAGCTGATAAGTAACACTAATGATAACAATCGAAATAATAATAGTTCAGTGACCTTCAGGTTTGGCGTTGCTTAAACACAGTTCTGGCACCTCTCTGCGGAGAGCAAAAGATCCCATTAGAAACTCAAGGATGAAGGGGGTTCTTTAAGGATGTGTAGACTCCCCTAGAAATTCAACAGAAAAGAAACGGTTTTCAGAAGAGTGTCTCCCAGGGCCTTCCTCACCAGGCCTCTGATTCTCAAAGTCATCCAGAGTCCCTCGGGTGCAGGTACTTCCAGAAGGTGTGAGCAGGGCTGAACCCTGAGAAAGGCGGGACAAAAACTTGCCCCAGAACGTGGCCAAAAAGCCCATGGCCGCGTGCAGAGCTCAGGACTGGCCTGGGCTCCCTTCGTCAGTGCCTGCGATGGCCCAGTGGCCCCTGCCTGTGACGCAGACGGCTGAGGCTGTGGCAGGAGGGCGTACCAAGGAAAAGCGGGCACACGCCCTCAGTGAGACCTGCTCCTGAGGCTGGCTGGGCCAAAAATAGTAGTGGCACAGTGGAGGCGTGGGCCTGCATTTCCACAGTGCCTGTCGTTCAGAAGTTCAAAGAACTGATATTGCATTTTTTGCATGTATTTTATTCTTAGAAAAATCAAAAAAAGAGGTTAAGTGACTCCCCAGAGGTCACACAGCAGTGGCGGAGTGAGGAATGAGTCACCCGATTCATCTCTATGTGCCAAGGCCAAGTTTCAACAGAGAAAGAAAAAAATGGGACTGTGAAAGTTCTAGAATGCTCTTTTATTTTTGTTCACCCAGAATACTAGAAGGAAACTGGTATTTAGTTCCCAGTACTGAAGGGGAAGCCCCGCTTTCCTCATCTTGGTCCTCAAACACTCCTTTGTAGTAGGTGTATTAGCCCCGACTTCTGTGAGGAGTTGAGGACTCAAGGAGGGTGAGTGACTTGTTCCAGGCTGACCAGCTAAGGAGGGGCGGTAATTCAAGGCCATCTGATTACTTTCTGTTGCATCGTCTGCCTACTTCTCCCTTCATCACTGGGGTCTGCTGCAAGGGTCCCCTTTCCCTTCCTTTTCTTGGTAGGCCTTGCTCCCTCCTGTCTCAGAGCCTTCGTACATACAAGTTCTTGCATCTGCAAGGCTTCCCCTCAAAGTAGCCAACCTTACCACATGCCGATCGCCCCTCAGATATCCGCCAGGAAAACCTTTTCTGACTCTTCCACAGAGGCCATGCCATTCCCTGTTCAGAATTCCCATAGCTGTGGAACAAATCACCCCAAAACTTAGTGCTTACAAAAACAGCACAAATGTTTCCTTTCCTCTCACGGCAATGGGGGTTCACGGGGTTTCACTAGGAGGTCCGCGCTTGGGGTCTTTCATGTGATTGCGGTCAGTTGACTGGGACTGGAGACATGTTGAAGGCTTCCTCGTTTGTGTCTCGTGGGTGGTGGTGGCTACTGGTTGGTCTGTATTCCAGAACACCCACACGCAATGCGCCTGTGTGGCCAAGGCTTCCTCACAGCATGGCGGCCGCGTTCCAAACTTGAGAAGCCAATGGAAGCCGTGCCTCCGTAGTGATGCTGCTAAGAAGCTCCTGCAGCGTCACTTCTGCTGCCGTGTTCCATTCCTTGGAATCAAGTGACCAAGGCAGCTCACACTGGAGGAATGGGGACTTTGACTCCACCCCCTGATAGAAGAGCGTCAGAGAATTTGCATATATTTTAAAACTACACCTCCCTCCATCAACACACACACACCCATGTTCACACTCTTCGAACTTTTCTTTGCCTTTCTAGCAATCGTCCCACTGATTAAGTATCTAATTAATTTAGCTAATTGATTACTTGACTCATGCCTGGATTCTTTGCTAGATACAGACAATTGTCATGTGTCTGACGTGTCCACTTAGAGCCCAAGCTCCGAAGCACGGGCCTGGCATGTCATGAATCCTCAGTAGCTGCTAATTCATTTCTCTCTTTTTTTCTTAGAGAGAGGGGAAGGGAGGGAGAAAGGAAGGGAGAGAAACATCCATGTGAGAGAGAAACACTGACTGGTTGCCTCCCGTACCCACCCGACTGGGGACTGAACCCACAACCTAGACACGTGCCCTGACCTGGAATCGAACTGGTGACCTTTCACTTTGTGGGACTGAGTCACACTGGTCAGGGCTCCTAATCCTTTTCTTTTGCAAAGATTTTTGACTGTCTACTCTTGCCAGACACTGTGCCAGTGTCTGGGAGTGCAGGCATGGACGTTAGAGCTCACTGCACGAGTGCGCGCAGGCGGGCAGGGTGGGTGGGGGGCGGGGGCAGAAGAGAAACACGGGTATCACCGGGAAAGTAGAAAACAGCGTGTGCTATGAGGCTGATGAAAAATGATATGATCTGATGGGGATAACTGGGTGCTCACTTAGATTTCACGGTCTGGGGACAAGAGATGAGATTCCGGCTGAGAGCCGGAGGGATGCAGTCTGCGGAGAGGCCGTTGTCAGCGGAGGGAACAGCAAGTACAAGTTTGTCATGCAGGAAGACCCTGGGGTGTGTGACAGGCTGGCTGCTGGGCGAAGGCGGTAGGAGGTGGCCAGTCCTAGAGGTAGGCAGTGCCCAGACCACGTAGGGGCGGGGCCACGGAGGCTAGGGAAGGGGCAGGGGTTTTCTCTTACGTGTAGCTAGAAGCCTCTAGAGGGTTTTGAGCAGGGGAGTGGTGTGGCCTCACGTATACTTTACAGGGACCGCCTCCCCGCTGAAGGGCCGTTGCCTGGGTCCAGGTGAGAGGTGGTGATAGAGGAGCCCGGATGGGGCCTGGGTAGGGTGAGGGGAGAGGCAGGCATGCCAAGCCCTGGTTTAAGTTTAAGAGGGCTTGGGGGCAGGGTAATAGGACTCTGGGATGGTGGTAGTTGTGGGGTCGGGGACAGGAGTGTCCTCAGGTTTTGTGCAGTGAACAAGGAGACGTCACTCACAGTCCCCCCTCCTTGGTCCTTTCGGGATGACTGTGAGCCCACCCACAGGCTAACGCAGGCCCTGTGGCACCCGCCGGGGGTGAGTAGCTCCAATGTCCCCCAGCGTGTTTCAGCAGCTGCCACTTTCCGAGGACGCAATCTCTGGGACTTCCCGAAGGTTCCGCTCACAGGGTCAAGCAGGAGAGGAGGCCTCTGGAGGCCTCTAAAGCTGAGCATGGGTGCAAACGGGCCAGGCCAACCCTGGGGACCCACCTCCTCCACAGGACGCCAGGCTCCTATGACAGAGTGTGAACCCGTGACGAGGGGCTGTGGACATCACACGTGGGCCTGTCACTTTGAACATCTCTTGCTTCATGGGCTGAGTTGGCACCGAGCTGGTCCTCCCTGTCTCCACTGATTGGGACCTTGGGATATCAGATGTTCATCATTTGCGGGAGGCGGGGCTTCTGTCCTGTTATCTTTGAGCCACTTGCCTGGTGTGCCAGCAGGAGGGCCTGGAAGCTGCGCCCGGCGCTGGCTGTCACCAGCTGTGTGCTGCCCACTCAGCCTCTCTGAGCTTCCTGTGAACTTGTCTGCAAATGAAGGATGAGATTCCGTCCCCCGAGGGGGATTGTGAGCACAAATACTACTTGTGTGGGCCTCGCCCGGCACCTGGTACTGCCCCACTAGAGTCGACATCATTTTTGCTTGAATAAATCTCTTACCCTAGCTGGTCTCAGCTCCCCTTCCCAAAACGGCCTGGCTCTGCCTTGAGTTCCGCTGCAGACTGGGCACTGCGCCCTGCGAGCACGGTTCTTGTCCCTGGACTTGAGCGCCTAGCATTCTAAGAGTTTTAATAGTTGCTGGCTTCCTTTTAAAAAGTCATTTTATTTATTTTTTAAGTGCTGACTTTCCCTTTCCGAATTCACTAAGTGGAATTGTTTGTCATCCATTTATTTGCTCGAATCCAGCAAATGAAGGATTATAGATGTATGTAGACTTTAATTTGCTCAACAAACCTTTATCTGTTGATTTATGGAACAAACTTTTGCCAACTTTTGCCTGGGCTGCAGACAGGAACTGCCCACGGCCCTGCCTTCGGGAAACCTGAGCCCCAGATGCCGTTGGCATCACCTGATAGCTTTAAAAATGACTGATGCCCGGGCCCACCCTAGAGGGAGGTGATTCTTATAGGAATCAAGGTTGAGACTCTTGGCTGCATACAGAGACATGGGGCGGGGAAGGATTGGTGCCGAAAAAGATGAAGAGGTGAGGTGCGATGGGACTTGGGGCCACAGGGCCGGTGAGACTTGTGCATG
This sequence comes from Mormoops blainvillei, assembly GCA_004026545.1. Lineage (NCBI taxonomy): Eukaryota > Metazoa > Chordata > Mammalia > Chiroptera > Mormoopidae > Mormoops > Mormoops blainvillei. Next base: position 16,578 of record PVJD01012748.1, on the reverse strand, counting down.
AGTGAGTGACCTCTGGTGTTGCCAGGGGTACTGGGAAGTCCCCAGGCTTGGCTCCTGTCCCCCAGGACTTGGGAGTTTTGTGAGGCATCTTGACTCAGTGCTGAGCTGGGAATAGGCCCACGTGCACATCCGCGCCCGATGTGTGCTCCCTGGGCACTCGCTTTCGTACCATTGTTTTAACTAAGGCGAAAGTCACCATCTTAACCATTTTAAAGCGTACGCTTCAGTTTTTAGTACCGTCACGATGTTGTCTAACCATCACTATGATCTAATTCGAGATCATTTTCGTCAACCCCGCAAAGAAACCCTCCTAATACAGCCCCTCCCGGCCCAGGCCCCGGCAACCGCTAATCCACTTCCTTCCTGCCTCCGTGGGTTTGCTCCTCTGGACGGCTAACGTAAACCTGGGTGTTCTTTGGCAGTCGGGCCTCGGTTTCCTCGTCTCCTCGTGGGGACAGAACCTCTTTCCTCAGTGGTGAGAGGCAGAGTTCAGACGGCGTGTGCAGGGTGGGCCTACGGCGTAGCCCAGGCAGGTGCTCAGAGGGTGTGGACCCCATAATGGAAGGGGGTCCTGCTGGATGGTGGGGGGGGGGGGGCGAGGTCCTGGCTAAAACGCCTGGCCTGTTGCATTGGGACTGAGAGCTAGTTCTGGCACCCCGTAACTCCATGTGGACGTCATCCCACTCATAGGACTATTGAGAAGATCAAACTGGTTCACAGGCGACAGCCTTTAGAACAGTTCCGGCCTTGGGCTGTCGCCTATCAATGTCAGCTACTTCATATTATTACAGAATTCATCTAGGACATCCCCCTCGTGTCCAGGACAAAGCCATCCACCTGACCTATTAAGCGTCTGATCCGATTCCTGAGGACAGGGACCGTTGGTTCATCTTTGTCTCCAGAGACAGCTCACAGCTTGACACATGGGAAGTGCTCATTGAGGGTTTGAATGAATGGGTGCATGTGACCAGACGAGGAAGAGAGAGAGAAACTTTCTGGGAGAAATGGGTAGAGAGGGGACCGACATTTTTTAAGAGGCTGTCATTTGCCAGGGAGCCTCTGGGACCTTGTCTGAGAGTGGGCACCTCCAGAAACAGACACACAGACCAGAGTCTGTTACTTGCTGGCTTGCAAGCGCAGGTAGTTACTTGAAGACGGTGAAGGGCGGCAGGCAGCGGAGGGTGTGACATCAACCCAGTTACCACTGTGCGCAGAGGGAGCCTAGTCCCAGCGGGGAGCTCTGGGAAGTGGTGGCTCACTCAAAACACCTGAGAGTGACTCACCTGAGGGCCAGGGAAGCTGGGGGAGGGGGCGTGTGGTCGACTTCCCCAGGCAGAGATGCAACGCTGGCAGCCAGAAGCCAAGCCAGTGCGCCCGGAAAGGACACTGGCAGTACTGGCTACAGGCTGTCACCTTCCTCAGTGGGGATGGCCATGGTGGGCCTACATCCAGCCAGGAGCCCCCATCTCTCTCTCCCACTCGGGAAGCAGATTAGCAGCCTAGTGAGTGTTTCTTTATTGGAGTGGCGCCTAATTTGTGTACAGGGTCCGGCCTGTACACATAAGGCCAACTTTTTATCACAAACTCTTTTATTACAAAATCACAAGCATGTAATTTGTAACATAACAATACCACACTCACGCATACCATATGGCATTTTAGATGAAATGTTAAAACTATAAATGATCACACCCGTATTATTACCCTACCAGTCACACTCAAGCAGACGTTACTTCCGTCGGACCCTGTGAGGTAAATCACTCGCGTTTACTCATTCAGCAGATGTGGGTAGAGGCGCCCACCGTGGCCACAGACAGAGGATGAGGCAGTGGGTAGAACAGGGTGAACCCGCAGGGAAGGTTCACGAGGGAAGATCAGGGTTCTGCTTTTTCTCAGGTGGCGTTTGGAACGCCCACGGACAGTGGGGGAGGCAGCACACACAGGAAGTGCGCCAAGAGGCCCCAGGTGGCAGCCGGGAGGACTGTGTCCGGCCCAGGAGTCACGGCCAAGCCGAGGGAGGACGGTTCTCAGGGGAAGGCTGGGCATGAATGTGGGGAAGGGGCTGTGTTCTGGCAGAAGGAATGGCAGGCGCAGAGGGTTGGAGGCCACGGAAAGCCTGTCCCTGCCAGGGTTGAAGTGCATGAGAGGTGTGGGGACTGAGCCAGGGGAGCAGGACACAGGGGACCTTGGACGCAGGGGGATGCTGAGTGCAGCTCCCATCTAAGTTGCCTTCAGACAAGCCTGGCTCGGGGAGGGGAAGGGCCAGGAGACCGAAGGCAGCAGCGAAAAGGTGGTGGTCCAGGGGAGAGGCCAGCGGCCTGGGGCGGGCAGTGGCTGTGGGCAAGGGGACCGGGGCTTGAGAGCCTTCAGGGCTCAGAGACCACCCTCTTGGGGGTGAGGGGGCAGGAAGAGGCCGAGTGACAGAGATTGATGAGATGTCCCTTGGGGAGACAGTAGGTGGGGAGAATGTGATGGTCTCAGGAGTTCCAGTTTCTGTCGCAGGGCGTGGGAGATGCCACAGGAGGTGCCTTGGGACAGCCGAGGTACGCCTGGGTGCGGAGTTGAGGGCAGAGGCCTGGGCTGGCCCGAAGGAGCTCACCGTGCACCTGGAAAGTGGGGAGAGAGACAACTGGCCTTAGGAAGGCGGCTGGGCCACCCAGAGTGGGGAGGGGCACGAGCGAGGAAAGGCGGCTAGTGTGTGTGTGTGGCTGGGAGCACCCAGGGGCCCCCAGTGGATAGTCTGGTCAGTGTTGTCACAGGCATGTGCCGATGGGAGGTTCAGATTCAGAAAGGCAGAATCCCCAGGAAACTGGGGGCTGAAGCAGGGGACGTGAGGGCAGGGCGGGTAGACCTTTATTCGTTCACACATTTCTTGAGCACGTCTACCTTCTGGCAGCTTGGGATAACCCGTGAAACAAGGCAGATCCCAAGCCGGCGTTCCGGTGGGGAAGAGAAACCAGAAAGTAAGCTGATAGACCTGTGGGCTGTATGGTGTTCCAGACACGGCAGGCGCTGTGGGGAGACAGCGGACTGCAGCCAGCCGGGGCTGGGCCGGGGGGCAGTCTGAAGACAGGATGGCATGGGGGCAACGGCTTGTAGGACGCAGCACACTGGCACCTGGGGAGAGGACAGCCAGCCTGAGGCCCAGGACAGAGCTCCCCTGGGGAGGGGGCAGGGCAGCCAGGTGAGGGGTAACCAGGGGTTGGTGTGGCTGGAGCAGAGTGCGGTTGGAGGACGGGGTTGAGAATGGGAGAGGCAGACGGGCCCACTATGAGGGCGTCACCTGTACGTGGCATCACGTAGGGAGGGGTGCAGGGCTTAGAGTCGAGGCAGTGTCTGTTCTGACTGCTGTGCGGGCCAGGCCATGGAGGTCAGGGCAGAGGCAGGGAGACAGGAGCCTGTGGCAGTAATCCAGGCAAGAGGCGACAGCCTCTGGGACTGGGTAGCGCCAGCGAGGCGGGAAATGGTCAGATTCCAGGAGGCAGCCTGCCGCACTTCAGAATAAGCTGGGTTCTGACAGGTAGTGTTCCGGGGGACCAGGACAGGGGACAGAGAGGGGCAGTTGGAGCCTGCAGCTGCTCCAAAGCAAGCACCAATAGTGGGGTCTTCCTGGAGCGGCCCCAACGATGGTGGGGCCCCAGGACAGAGCCATTTGGTTTCATGTCCCAGACGGCCCCTCAGTGACAGCTCCAATTCCAGCCAGGCTCTGATGAAGGGCTGGTGTTGGGGTCGCTATAGGGGAAACGATTCCTGCATTTGCAGGGTGGGGGTCGGCATCCATTACCCAGTGGTTCCAGGTGTGGAGCCCAGAGTCCCTCACCAGCGTCGTAGTGCTTCCTGCCCTGGAGGGGCGCACTGGCCAGGGGAGGGTGGGGCGCAGCTGTCACCCAGCAGAGAGCGCGATGGGTACGAAGCACTGCAGGAGCACCGAGGCAGCGAGCCACAAGCCACTGGGGTGACGTGACTGCTTGGAGGAGGCGGCATTGAACTGCGGCCCAGATAGCAGTTAGAAATTGGAAGAGCAGTTTCAAGGACCGATATAAGGGTGGGTGGAGGAGGCACTCCAGGTAGCCAAGCGGCACGAGCAAGGGCAGGGAGCCAGGGGTCCCCGGGCCTCCTGTCAGGTGTGTGGGATGACGGGAGGGCTAGGGGAGCGGGAGTGCCTCAGGGGGGATGTCTGAGGAGTTCGGGTGTGATTCTGCAAGAGCTAAAGGTCTCTGAGCAGCTGAGTTAGCGAACCACATGGTGTTGGAAGCCTATTAATCTCACGGAGATGGGAAGGGGGCCAAGTCCACGGTGCACTTGTGTGTCTGGGTCCAGTTCCTGGCTGTGGAAGCCATTTCTCCCGAAGACGGTGCCAAGAGGTTGGCCCTGTTTGTTCCTGTCACAGCCCAGTTTATGGGGACTTGATTTATGCTGCCTCTCATCCTGTCCTCTCTCTAAATATGGTTAGGTTGCAAATGGAGATGGGGACTATTAGTCCTGCAGCGCGGGCCCTCCCTCTCTTTAACAAGACTGGCCGTGACCTGTAAGGGGCATCCGTGTTGCCCTTTGGCCTCCAGCCCCTAGAGAAGAAACCCAGTAAAGGTTCAGTGTCTTGGGCCAGCCTGCGTGGGAAGCTTCCACATTGTGATGTTCACGCGAGGGTCTCCACTGGCTGAGAGCAGACTGGTGACACCAAGTCCTCCTTCTGGGGCACTCCTCCCCCTCCAGGAAGGCCTCCCTCCTTAAGGTCAGGATCATGAACAGGTTGCTCCAGGGGCTTGTTGGGTTGTGACTCCCCGCCACCGGGAAAATTGCTGGGCTAAAGAATTTTTACATTCCGATTGTGCTGGAAATGCAAAGTCACCCTGAACTCAGAGAGTACGTTTATCCCTTCACATTGACTCTCTTTCTCCTTCCCCTCCCCTCCCTTTCAGGCCCTCTCCCTCCAACTCCAAGTTCATACTTTTCTGAGTTCCGATGACTCCCCTCGCCTCCTCACACTCACACACAGAGGTGATGCCTCACCCTTCTTCACTGCCCTCTCCCCACTGGAGCCAACTTTGATCCTACCTGGGGTTCTCAGTAAGAACACCCACACTGGACATTTGGAAATGTTGGGGGGGGGGGTCTTTTTTAGGTTGTTGTCACAGTGACTGGGGGCAGGTGAGTGGTACTGGCATTTAATGGACAGGGGCCCGGGATGGTCAATGTCATGCAAGGGACAGTTCTCCACAGAGGAGTCCCTCCCCATAATGCAATAGACGTCCTGCTGAGAAACTGCTCAGCCACCAAGCCTTGTTTCAAGTCCTGGCCTGGTGTCCCAGGAGAGTGGGTTGTTTCCACTCAGTGACCCATGCTGCTACTTTCCTGTCTCTTTTGATGATTCTGTTTCACTCTTGTGTGATGGCTTGGAGCTAGTCCACATTCATTTATCAGCCATTTACCAGACACCTGGCCAACCACAGCGGGTACAAAACATGCAAGACCTGGTCCAGGTCCTCAGGGGGGCTTACGGTTAGCATAGCTGAATGACTGCAGTGGTCTCTGATGGGCACACTGAGGACTAACTGGCAGGCCCCTGGGAGGCACACAATTCTTCCCCTTCTCCCCGTGTGCAACCCCCAGAGCTGCTCATGGTCAGTAAATTCGCACATGCTGATTGGACTCCAGGACACCAGTCATGCCTACATAGACTTTCCCGTTGGCTGGAGGACAAGGCTCTCTGCGTCCATCAGCAGGGCTACTGTTCTGCTCTATCCTATGAATGCTGATACATGAACTCGAACTTCTACACATAGTCAGGTACTTGTATTAGGCTGTGTCTTTATAGTCTTCATTTTTTTTTAAATTCTTCATTCTTCACCCAGCCTTCGATCCGCATCCTTGAGGTGGGGCCCGAGGCAGGGGCTCAGGCGTGTGTTGTCACTAGAGGAGCGACCCCAGGAGGGGGCAGAAGGGAGGGGCGGTTTCAGCTGGGCTCTAGCTTCAGCAGAGCCCACAGGGAGATGTGGAGTGTGGGCAGCTCCGTGAGGGAGCCTTGAGGCAGGGGGGCAGCCTTCTATGGCCGTGTCAGCGAGTCATCAACCGCTGGCTGTCCCCGTGACCCTGGGGACACTCTCCACCAAGCCCGATACTGCACAATGTGCTCCTGATTTCTTGGCCCAAACATGACAGAATCCATCGCTATAAAGACCTACCAAATTGCATCCCACTGCTTTTGAGATTTTTAAGTGTTTCTCTCAGTGTCTGCCCCTTTTGTTCCTTTCAATCCCTCCTTTTCCCCATTTCCACGGAACGTGTGCGCCCAGCAAGACAGAGCCCAGTGCCCCCCGAAGCACGCGGCTCACCTCAGAGAGCTCAGAGGACTCCGTGCAGAGGCGGATTGGGCCCCAGAGCCCTCAACTACAGCCTGGGAGCAAAGCCCCACCCCCGGGCGGGAACCCTGCATTCCTTCGCAGGCAGGAATACACAACGGACTTTCATCCCTGAGAACGTTCTGGGCCCTGCAACCAGCAAAGCAGTTTATCTCGTTACTCAACCCCAAGACGCTCCCTGCAGGCCACCGAAGACCCTGTGGGATTAATGACCCTGATGTTTCCACCTCAGGAGGTGGTGGCCCAGGCGTTTTTAAACGCTGCTGTCTCCGACGTGCAGCCGCGAAGCAAGGCGACTAATTCCTCTCTTGCTTGCTTGCCTTTTTTTTTTTTTTTTTTAATACACACCCCACAACTTATCCACTTTGCCCTTGGAAGTTATCCCGCTGGTTCTGGAAGCCCTGTCACTGCCCACAAAGTTTCTAGATTCTTCTCTACATGGGTTTGAACCTACATGGCCAAAATGGGGAGCCAACACCATAGTAAAAAAAAATGGGTTTTAGTCTACAATTGGTAAGAAGCCCATGAAGGGTACTGAACAGGAGTGTAACGTGATTTGATCAACATTTTACAAGGAACCTCTGGTGGCAGTGTGGAGAGTGGGCTAGGGGAAGGGGTGGGCCTGTTAGGAAGCTGTCGTAAAGGATACAGGTGAGGGCAGAAGCGGCCAGGACAGCCAAATACGAAGGAAGACATGCTGTTGGATTGAGTGGAGGGAGGGGTGAGGAAGGGGATTCTCGGGAAAGACCCCCACGTTTCTAAATTGAGCAGCTGGATGAACAGAAGACAGGAGGGAAGGAAGGCCGAGGGGGAAGAGGAAGAGTCCAGCTTTGGGCATATAAAGCCCAAGCTGACCGGTGGGTCAGCCATGTGGGGACACTGAGTCACGGTTGAATGTATAGGCCAGGAGCTTGGGGGCGATGCTGGAGCTAAAGCGTCCGGCTATCGGCATCCGGCTGGTATTTGAAGCCGTGGGACCAGATGGATCTTTTAGGGAAAGAGAATGGATAGAGATGGGAGCCAGGAAGGGAGGCTGCGGGACCTTTCCCCACCCCGCCCACCCCAGAGTGAGATGCCGGGGCAACCAGGGAGGGGCACCCTGCAGCCCAGGACCTGAGGACGCCACACTTTTCCTTCCACTTTTCAACACGACAACTTCCTTACCTCCTTTATTCACAAAGAGTTAGATCAAAACAGATCCATTACTGGGGCCACTGCCTGGGTTGCTGTCCTTCCTGCAGAGGTTCAGGAGTGGCAGCTGTATGGGATGCCACACGAGTGGGCCGTGGCCTCGCAGGCCACCCCCAGTGTTTAAAAAGACAAAGCAAGAAACAATGCTTAAGAAAGACACTGCGCATTTTAAAAATCCTGATCTGTTTATTCTCTTTTAAAAATCAGCATCTCACTATGCTGGTGAATGGGACATGTTCTCAGAGCAGAGCTCCTCACAGTGACACGGGGACCATGACGCCGTGTGGGGCTGGGAAGGTGAGGGAAGGAAACAGAAGGTGGCTGCGGGTGTCTGGAAGGACCTCGGGTAGGGAAAGGGCAGGGTGGCCCGGAGAGACTGGAGTGAGCTCCTGTTCTCGGGGATGTGTGCCCCTCCAGACATCTGCAGTCAGTGCCCACTTCTCATCACCGATGTGGAACGGCTCGGGAAGGGGGGCAGGTAGAAGGATACTGAGTTGGCATCGAGGTGGGTTCGGGATAGGAGCCAAAGCCCGGGAACCCATCATGTCTGGTTTACCACATCTCCATCTGAAAGGAGTGCCAGGAAAGCCCCACGTACCTTATTGGAAACTTGGGCTAGATGTGGTTCAGAAACCAGGATGCTTCAGACTTTAGAAAAGCAATTATGTGCGTACTGTGCATGACGTCACACTGCCAGGCACTTCAGCACCTGATAATATTTCTGCAGTGAAAAATGTGGCTATCCACTGAATTGATGAATCAAGACCATAAAGAACCCACTTCCCCGAAGCTCAGGTTTTATTACCAAATTAGTTTTGGCACCAAACTACTTTTGGGATTTGGAAATGACAGGCAAAGAGTTGAAATCCCACACTTTGAAAACAGCTTCTCCTGAACCGGTTGGGTAAATCATGGCACATCCATATAGAGGCTCCCCATTCAGCTAAGAGGGAGAGGGGGAGGAGGAGAAGGGAGAGAGGGAGAGAGAGGAAGTGAGAGAGAGAGAATAAAAAGCAGCTCCACCCACACGGGTGTGAAGGCAGAGCCGAAACCATGAAGTGGGTTATACATTGTCTCTCGCAAACGACAGCGCCTCCAGCGTGCCTGCTGCGGCACCGTCTCAGTCTGTCCGGGCTGCTGTCGTGGCAGACCACAGACCGGGCAGCTTACAAACAACAGACACTTGTTTCTCACAGTTCTGGAGGCTGGAAGTCCAAGATCAAGGCTCCAGCAGAATGGTGTCTGGCGAGACCCCCTTTCCTAGTTCGTAGAAAGTGTCTTCTTGCTGTGTCCTCACGTGTGGAGGCAGCGAGAGATCTCTCCGAAGCCCCTTTTCAGAGGCCGCTAATCCCTTTCTCGAGGGCTTCACCCTCATGACCTAATGGCTCCCAAGGACACCACCTCCTAAGGCCATCACGCTGGGGTTTAGGATTCAAGCTATGAACATTCAGTCCATAACAGGCGCGCTCCCTTGGACTCCCTTGGACTATGTATAAAGGCACGTAGCTCCGCTGCCTCAACGGACACGTCAGAAATGGGTTGCCTCTGGGGAGGGGACCGCGTGCCTGGCCTGACCCTTCGGTCTCTGTTGCCGCTTCCTGACTGCGTCCTGGGTGTCTCCAGCGCCTTCAGGGTTGTTGAGTATATTTTGTATCAGGAGATCCCCTAGACCTGGGGAAGGTCAGTGTCAGGAGAGCTGTTGGGGGTCCACCGCCCCCCAGGGGAGGAGCTGAGTCAGAGCGGCAGGGCCTGGCCCAGGGCTTTGGCTACATGGTGTTTACTTCTGGAAATTTCAGTGTTCAAAGCAGGTGGATGCAGCTGGTCTCCGAAGTGTCACCCTGTCTATATGACGCAGTCCTCGCCTCCAAGGCCTCATTAATGCCCCCGTCAAAGGAAGGTGATGGGACAGTTGATAATAGTGACCCGTGTGGCCAACTGTCATGAACAATGAAGAGCAGATGGCAGTGGCTGGGTCCCTGACATGCTCAGTGTCCCCTGGATTTTGGAACGGCGTGTCCAGGGAGCTTGTGGCTACAGGAATTAAAAGGAGAGAATTTATCCTCAATGTGACATAAAAAGCTACTCCCTCGTTTCTTCCTTGCTGAGAATTTTATTCCCTTTTCCGTCCCTCCTGGCATCCAGGGTGGGCACAAAGGAACTTCTGCACTCCTGGGTCTTGTCCATTTATTATAAACTCTTCCGCTGAGTAGGTCCTGCCCTCTACCCCCAAGAGGGATAAATGAAAGGCCGGAGAAAGCCGAACCTATTGCTAGGGACACCCGGCATGGAAGCCACTGGTCAGGATCAATGGCGTCCTCAGGCAAAGTTAAAATCTGTTCTTCCAGCTGGACCAAGGCTCCCTGCTGCTAAATCCACTGACTGTGGCCTTTGCCTGATTTACAGTAGCATGTGGTGGAGAGAATGTCCTGGAACCCCGACTCTGCCATGGACCGCTCCTCCCTGAGCGTGTTCTTAGCTTCTGTCAGTGGGGACAGTGACACCCACGTCTCCTGATGGACCAGGGGATTTAATCAGATGATTTCAGTGAGCACACATCCAATGGTACTTAACAAATGCTTAGCAAAGGAGGCTACTGTTATTATCATCATGTTTTTCTTAAGCTTGTTAAGTTTTTTTTTTTAATGTAAAGGTATTTCTCCATGAAATTTTTGGAAACCTTAGGCATTTGCTCGTCTGCCAGAAGATGACAAATAAGAAAGGCTGGTGAAGGCTCAGAAACAGCCTGGCTGGCCTGTCTAGACTTTTGACGTTTTGTGTGAACATAGGCGTTCGTGGCCATGACTTCGTGTAGATGGTGGTCGTAGAACCTTTTTCCGATGGGGTTTGGCATGCCGTGCTGCGACTTGGCGCTGCACTGCCTGGGACAGGTCACAGAAGCCCCGCCCCGCAGTGCCCTCCATTTATCCAGGGGGTCTTTGGAGAGAGGGACGTATCGTCGCTCCGGTTATGCAAGCGTTGGTCTCCAGCGGCGTGGAGAAGGGCTTCTATTGTTGGGCCTTCCGCCTGGGAAAGATGACGACGTTCTGCCGGGCGGGTCGGCGAGGAACGTCCCTAGGTTTATGTCCCTTCCTCCACCAGAGAAAAACAAGGCAAATATGAATGGTGCCTGTTCCTAGCTCCCAAGTTTCTGTGTCACCCTTGCCAGCAATCAGAGAAGGCCAAAGGCCACCGTTTCCTGGAAAAGATGTTGGCCTGTCCCCTGCCCCTCCAGAGAGTGAATAGGTTCCTTGTTGTCAGACTTAGAATGAACTGGACTGTGGGTGGCAAAGGCACATTGTCCCCTGCGTTGGCAGAGAGAATTATGGGTGCCTTGGAAAATAAAGCCTCCGCGTCTGCTTGGACGCAGTTAGAGCCAGTTCCGCTGTGCGCCTCTGATCAGCCAGGGGTCACTGTGCAGGCGACTGGCTTGGGATCTTAGGTTCCAGCTGGAAGGCCATCAAGCTTAGCTCCTTCCATTGGCTGGGATTGGCGTGGTGCACCCTGGGAGGCCAAGGCAGGTCTGCACTGCGGGCGGCCCCCGTGCTGGCAGCCTCTGTCCCTGCACCAAGAGCAGGAGCCAGGGAAGGGCCCTGGAGACCTTCCGGGCCCTGGAGACCTTCCGGGTCCTGGAGACCTTCCAGGCCCTGGCTTTCCACCGGAAGATTTTGTTCCCCAGGGGACATTTGGTCATCACAGCTGGGAGAGGGGTGCTCCTGGCATCTAGTGGGTAGAGGCTGAGGAAGCACAGGACGCCCCCCCCCCCCCACAGCAAAGGATGATCCGGCCCAAAATCTCTCCAGTGCCGAGGCTGAGGAACCCTGCTCTAGGCCAAGGTCACAACTCCCATTTGGCAGGTGAGCGTTTGAGGTCCAGATTGATGAAGTGCTTGCAAACGTTCAAAGGGTTTCCGATGCGGTGCCAGCAGCCAGGTGTGTGGACTTGACCTTTCGACTGTGCTGCCTGTCCAGAGACGGGATGGAGTTCCCAGGCAGGAGCTGGTCGCCACGTCTCAGCACGCCCGTTCTTCAGACAGAAGTTGTCCCTGGACAGTAGCAGTGGGGTTCTTGTGGGCCACGGTCCGGCGCCGTTTCGCTGCTGTGGCTCTCCTGCCCGTCAGGGAGGGCGGAGCCACAGAGCAGCCTTCTGCGCTGTTATTATCTCAAAGGCAGAGTGACCACTTTTTAGGCCACAAGTGTCCACTCAGGAAACCATGTGGCTATTGAAAGAGTGAGTGGGCACGCCAAGGGTAGGCCTTGGAAATGCCGCAGCTCTGCAAAGATCCGAATGGCTGGGTCCCCCCCAGCTACCCTCACTGTCCCCGACTGTCCCAGCAGCAGCAGAAGTGCACAGCTCAGAAGCTGTGCCTCGGTCACTCTGTGAGCACCTCTGGGATGTGGCCTCTTTGGTCCGTAGGAACTCTCAGGCTCCCCACCTATAAAATGGTACTAATAATCCCTGCCTTGTCTCCCTTGGGGCCGGGGGGCAGGGTTATGGGGTTAAAATCGAAGGGAAAAAAGGGGCTTTGAAAACAGCACTGTCGGCATACGTGTGGCTCCGGTTCCGCCATCGGAGGGCTACAAAAACTCTTGGCTTCCTGTTGGGAAAGAAAAGCTAAATGGTCTGGGCCGAGGCCGCCCGGCAAGCCAGCTGTCGTGGCGCGCACGGTCTGCCTCTGTGCTGTCCTACACGGCAGCCGCCAGCTGCATGCAGCGAGGGAGCCCTCAAAACGTAGCCGGTGCCACCGAGGAACTGAATTTTTCATGCAATGTTAATTTAAATACTTTAAATTTAAGTAGTCCCATGTGGCTAGTGGCCCGAGATCAGAGTGCAGCCTTGGGGTGGGTTGGTTGGTTCGTTTTCTCCTCAATACTATGGTTTTACTCCAAAGCCACACACATTTCAGGTGTCTTCCTCTTCTGTTTGTAACAAACTGAGCAGCCGTGATTTTTCTCAGCTGTGTCACCATCCCTTTGTGGCCGCAGGCTGGACAACAGTCATTCTTGGCTGAACCCAACAGGGACCTTTTACACAGGACTTGGGCTTGGTCCAGAGAACTAGCAAAGGGCGGACCAGGACGGAAGTGTCAGGATGTAGAAAGTCATGTGCATCTCGCGGGGGTGTAATCCTATCTCCTTAGAAGGCGGCCCAGGATCCTCCAGCACCTCAGTGACCTCATGTCTGAGGTGCCTGACATGGAACCTGTCCTCAGAGCTGAGGATGGGATTTTTCAAGGACGCGTTCCCAGGGGCGACAAGGGAGGAGACGAGGCCAGTAAGAGTGTAACCTCAGGCCCAGTCTGGCAAACGCCTGACCTGATCGCTCTCCAGAGGGGCCTCCGGAGGTTGGTTACGCTGTACATTGTCCCCAGCTGGCGGCAGGGGGCTGGTTCTCTCACCTGGCATCTGTCGGTCACTGGTCGATGACATTCCAGGTAGTAGGAGAGTGAATTCTCTCCGCTCTGGGCTTGGGCACATCAGCAGCCCTAGGACAGCCTTCCAAAGAAAGGTTGCAGGTGCCCAGGGAAGTTAGACGTAGCTGTACATCCCCTGCACACCAGCGCAGGTGAGAAGCGGCTTCCGCATTGTTGCTTGCACCTCTACAACCACCACTGGGTAGGTAGGTGGCTACGGCAGCTGCCTGAATACCCAACAAGCAAAAGGACCCCAAGATGTACCCAGAGAGGACAGTGGAAGGGAGAAGGGGCCAACGGCCCCTTGTGGGCTTGAAACCTCCAGAGGAGGAGTGGGACGGAGCCGCCGACACGGAGGGTAAGCCTTTCGTCAGATTAGGAGCCAGAGTCTTGGAACCTGGCACCAAAGTGGCAGCTGTCCCTGTCTTAGAAATCAACCTGCTGCGTTTAAGGGACAGTTAGAGAGTGGGGGCAGTTCCTGCAGACGTCGGTCCTAAATCCACCCAAATCCCATTGCCTCTACTTGAACCCTAGACCCGTCTTTGGAAGACGGTTACTGTGGCAACCCCATCTTTTCTCGGCTGTCCCTGCAGCACGACCCCATGATGAGAGCTGACACAATACCATAGTAGAAGCTCCCCACCAACCTTCCGGAGAATGTCGTCACCCGTCAACAGATGAGGAGCCTGTCGTTTCAGTGCTTTGTCTGGAGTCTCTGGGCTGGTGTGGCATGGCTCATTTAGGATCCCCACTTGGATCTGCCTGTCCTCTGTGCTTTTGTCATGTCACCACATGGTCACTGTTAAAAATCCCAGGGGACAGTGCCCTGTGTGCCACCTGCCTAGAGGCCTTCCACTAGGGCGTCGGTGTGGCTTTTGGAGTAAAGGGCCATTCTAAAAATAAGAAGGAAAGAGTAGAATGTTCATTACAAAGTAAATATTTGGCATACAGTTTCAGGGTACCCTCAGACTGTTACAGAAAAATGAAATGACCAGACACTGAGGGGTTAGGAGCATGATCTTTACTTATGTGCACGGGCCCAGAGGAGACAAACTCCAAATTCTGAGCCCAGAACAATAGTCCCGCATTCCCTTTATGCTGGGCTAAGTGGGGTAGGAGTCTTGGGAGGCGTGGTATAGATTTGGCACGAAAAGGGTTTACAGAGGTGAAAGAGAAGCATTTACATCATAAGTCAGGGCAATTGGCGTGAAAAGGGCTTACAGAGGTGGGAGAGAAGCATTTACATTATAAGTCAGGGCAATTAGCATTTCATCTCTGGTATCAACCTTGATTCCCTCTACATTCCCCCCTGTGGGTGCTAAGACAAGACTGCTCGCTTAAATTCATCTAAGAATCTCAGCTGAAGACCACCCTCATCAGGTAGAGGCAGACAAACTTTTTCTGGGAAAGGCCAGAAGGTAAGTAAATACTTTAGGTTTTGCAGGCCATACAGCCTCTGTTGCAGCTACTCAACTTGGCTACCGTAGTCAGAAAGCATCCATGACCCTATGTAAACACAGAGGTGTGTCTGTTCCATGCGTTCCAATAAAACTTTATTTACAAAAAGAGGTGGTGGGCTGCATTTGGCCTACAGCCCAGAGTTTGTCAACCCCAAGTCTGAATTGATTCTGAACCCCTCCCCAAAATGATTTTGGCTGTTTAGATGGGGTGGGTTCTACCTGGCTGGGCATTCATGAGGCCCCGCCATCCGTGAGGTGCCCTCTGGAAAAACAGAGAGTGATCCAACATCTACGAAGTGTCAACCGGGTGCGGTGGCCCTGCTGGCCGTTTAACACTGGGGACATTTTCCTGTCCCAAGGTTGTGAGCCTGTCATAAACAAAGATGACCTCACCATTCTCAGTCCAGCCACTCTGGCGCCCTGCGTTCAGGGCATCATTGTTTTTTGTGTTACAGTGTCCTGTTTTGTGCCTAAATCAGGTGCCCAGGTCAGTGGGTGTCACAGCAGGCATTTATCTAGTGATCACTGAACTCGCGTGCATTCCCAGCAGGTGGGAAGCCCCACGAGGGCAGGGGCCCTGTCCCTCTTGTGAATTGTCACATCCCCGGAGCCTGGCACAGCACCTGGCACGTAGTGGGCTCTTAACAGATATATGTTGAGTACATGGGCAGATTAGCGCTTGAATGGTGGGCGAAGAGTCAGGGAAACGGAGTGGGCTCACGTGGTCACCCAGAGCTTTCCCGAAGTGGCACCTCTCGCCACTTCTCGGCAGCGCCGCACTGTTCTGAAGCTGGCGAGCCGGGACCTTCTGGGTGGGAACAGAAGACTCAGCAGACCTGGGGAGGGTCCCCAGGGGAAGGAGCAGAGACTGGGCCAAGTGCAGCCCCGATGAGAGAGGAGTGAAGTCCTGGCCTGAAGGAGCCTCGCAAGGACCGCTGTTTGGGCGGTGCACGAGGGGAGATGAGCTCTGCAGCCGCCACCGGAAGCAGAATTAATGACACCGGACAGCGGCCTGCTGGTCTCGCCTTCTGCCGCGACCTCCACCCAGACCTCCCTCAGCCTCAGGAAAAGCTGTGACTGCCCCGCCCCCAGAGACTTAAACCCAATTAATAAATTTCCTTCCCTAATTAGGCACAGGAATAACAAAGACGATTATTAATAATGTATTGGGGTTTTTTTAATGCCCCCCCTTAGGAGCCGAGCCTGAGAACAGTGTCCTTGATGATAAGCAGCCACACCGCCACCACGCTGGGCTCCGTGCCCAGGACACTAGGCAGAAATAAATAAATCAGAGGAGTGAGTGTCCCGCGGAGCTCGGGCACCAGGCAGGGAGTCACTGATGGAAGGACTCGGAGCCCCTTCAGCAGGGAGGTCCCGGGCACCAGCCAGGGAGACAGAGAGGCTGCCTGTGCCCTCCTTCCTTCCCCTGCGAGCTTATGCCGACCCAGATGGGGCCTTTCCGCAGGTGGGCTCCCTCTCTCCCCGACCCTGTAGGGCTCAGCCTCCATATTGCCTCCTCCACAAGGCTTCCCTGAGGACTGACTATCTGCTGCGGCCTGTGTGCTCTCTGATTGGGCATCGCCTCCAGTCCTGCGCCAACCTCTGGAAGACGTTCTGTGGCTTTTCCCCAACTCGCAGTGAAAGGAACTGCGATTAAATCTAAAAGATTAAGTGATTTTCCCAGGGTCAGAATCTGGACTTTAATTCCAGGTCCTCCTGCTTCAAAGCCAGCGTGGATGGCTGCTGTGCTGGATGGGGGTGTGGCACCCCCGGAAGGAGGGCCCTGGTAGCAGTGATAACTGGGAGGAACGAGCGCTGGCCTGGCATCTGGGAGGGGTGGGTGGAGAGGCAGGGCAGGTGGAGACAGGTCAGAGGGCTCAGCCCTGGGATCTGGCCTCTGGTGGCCTAGCCGTGGAGCAGAGGGCGTGGCAATGCCCAGCTGGGACCTGAGCCTGGGCAGAGGGCAGGGCAGGGAGTCAGGGAGGCAGGAGCTCCCTGATGGGTGCCTCCCATGCAGGGATGGGTGCGTGGGGATGCAGCCTACTCAGGGCAGTTGCTGAGAAGAGGCCGAGGGCCGCGGGGATGTTCAGGGGCCGCTGGTACAGCAGTGAGGGCTGCTGCGAAGCCAGCGAGGTGTCCAGCGTGATTGGCCTTGTGG
>PVJD01012747.1:0-35679 GCA_004026545.1 Mormoops blainvillei | reverse complement strand
AGGTTCGAGGGTGGGAGGCAGGGCTGGTTAGGGCAGGGGGCAGTGGTGGGGGGAAAATGGAGACCACTGTTCTTGAATGACAACAACAACAACAAAATTACCAGGATGCTGTTACTGTTGTACTCTCAAGTTTCTAAAATTTCTCACTTCGTTTTTATAACTTCAGATCCTGATCAGTTTTCATTATTATTGAGCTACCAGACATTAAGAACATATAAGACTATTTCCTTAACTAAGTTATCCAAGGTCAGATTGCCAAAAAGAAGCAAAATCAAAACTCAAACCAGATCTGACTACCTGTAACCAAACTCTATGGCATGCTTCTTCCTCAGACCTTCTCCCTGATTAATTTCCTGGTAACTAGCATCTTGCCTTTGCAAAATGACTGGAAGTCAGGAGTCATGGCACAGAGTCAAGTTACCTGAATCACATGGGGCTGAACTTCTGACACAGTACTCTAACCAAGTTAATTAATTAAGACATTTCAGGTATTTAAAAGGAGGCTGGAGAAAAAAAAAATCAAGGTATCAATTGACAACAAAAAAATAAAGCACCTTTCACTCTGTAAGTAAGCAGGGTCAGTTCATTCATGTGTATTTCAGGACTCAAAGTTGCAAAGGATTAAATACTCAGCAAAATAACTGCTAGATTATCTGTACTATTTGCTTGCTTTTGTAAAAGTATGGAAATAATTAAGAACAGAAACGAGTAGGTTACTCACACTAGTAAATGAGATCATCCAAAGTACATGTAATTCAGCTTTAGAAATAAGGCATATGGTCTAAATAGGTAATCCAAAATAATAACTATATATGTTAAAATAAAGTACATGATCATCTATATATACACCTCCCAAATTATAGGTTGACTCAGGTAAATACAAAAATTAATTCCCATGTGGAGAGGCCAGGACAGAGGACTGCTGAAAAATACAGTAACTAATAAAATCGCCATCCCCTACAACAGCAAAAAATGTTTATAAAACGTAACTTAAAAGACATGATCAATTCCACAGGACATAACAAAAATAAGGTACAAAAAGAAAATGAGTAACATTTAAATTCCCACTGCACACGAGAACCAGGTTAGCTTCATGCTGTTTCCATTAAATCAATCTGGGATTAAAAACTGGTTTTCGAGTAATCCGCACATAGATAATCAAGAGGCAAATACACACGGACTTAGATAAACTCACATTTAAATGTGTTGGTTACCAAGCTCTTTACAAAATAAAAAATTTCTTAAGACAACTGAAAGAAATGGTGCAAGGGGTGAAGTCACCTACCACTTAACACTACTGATAGAAGCCATTGTGTGCTCTCTTCAAACATTAGGTAGCCACCAAAACAACATACACGCCTATGTGGTATTGTCATTCAGAAGAGCAACCAGGAAAGCCTCTGAAATGCGTTTTATCAGCTCAGAAAGAATTAGATGGTATACATCTCCTCATAACATCAGGTAAATGGGAAAGTGTAAAGAAAATAATGTTTCCGTGTTTGTTTGTTTTTTCCGAACACCAACTGTCTAAAAGCCAATTCCCAAGACCCTTTGCAGTTAAACGTTAGCACAGGAGAAAAACTTTAGACTGAGCCTCACTTGCAGAAGCCCTCTACTGGGCGTTTCTACTAGGCTGTGTCCAACTTTTGTGTTTCCCACAATAGCGCTAAGGTTATGTATCCTGCTGATAAAACCGGACGTGTGGCACTTAATATTCCAAACCAGAATGACCAAGTGTTGGCTAAACAGTCGCGTTCTGAGTGAGGACTTGAGGCTCAGCGAGACGCGAAGCAGCGAGAGAAACCAGCTGTGTATCCAGTGGTCTGCCTGCACGCAGCCGGCAAGGCAAGGCAATGCGCCCCGCAGGCTCAGGAAGTTGACTAACCCAGGGGGAGAGCTCCTTGCCCTCCTCTGTAATAGGGAACGTGTGCCTGGCAGACCAAACGGCAAATTCATTCGAGAATTCCCTGATGGCCTACCGAGCAGACGTAGGAGGCAAGTTAAGACGCTGGGAAGCAGATACGGAAAAGAGGCCAGAGTTCACGGACAGACTGGTAATGATCCACAGCTCCGTTGGGAGGCCCAAACTAAAGGAGCCCGGGGTGCCTCCTCCGGAGTTGGGGAGGTAATGACTGGACCGGCTCTGGTTGGTCCTCCTCCAACAGCCCTTTCCAGTAAGGATGCGGCTGTTGAGACCCAGGCCTGGCCTTCGGCAACAGACGCTCCCTTCCACTAGGTTCATGGAGAGCGACTCTCAAAGGCTGCCCCGAGGCCATGTGGCTGGGCCGCAGGGTGCCCGAACCCGGTGCCCGTGAAACAGGAGGTGTGGGAGGAAATCCAAAAAACGGGATGTTGGGGTTCAAGACTCACTTCCTTTGGGCTTTGTCCTTCTTGGCCTTGGTCCTTTTCTTTCGGGCCTGGAGCGCAAGCACTGCAGGAGAGAGGGATGGATGAAGGGCGAATGTGGAGGAAAGGAGGCGACCAAGGTGAGGGTGGAGACCTGGCAGGGGCGCGAGGCCCGGGTGCTGGGCTTGCCTAAGGGGCGGCTCCGGGGCGAACCCCGCGGCTTCGGCGAGACGGCCGGCCAGGAGGCTGGCGGCCCACCGGGCGCAAAGCAACGCCCAGGCGGGGTGCGCCGGCGGGGGCTCGAGCCAGGTCAGGAGGCCCGCGGCCAGGTATCTGCCTCAGCCGCGGAGAGCTGGGCTCTGCAGTGGCCCCAAGACGCGGGCCGGCCCGGTGGGGAACAAGGGGCGAGGGCTGCCGGCGTGGAAGGACGCCGGGGCAGAGGGGCGCGGACCAGCAGCCCAAAGGCGGGGGTGAGGGGCGGCGCCACCTCAGTGGAGGGGCGCCCCACGCCCGGGTACACGATTGCTGCGGTTAGGCCCAGTTCCCAGGGCTGACCCGGGCCTCGCCCCGGCGGCCGTTGCCCCTCGTGTCGAAGGCCGCTTCACCGCTCACCTTTCCGCTCCATGGCGAGACCGGTAACCGCCAGGCGCCTGCGCACTCCACTGGAGGTGCCTCCCGCTCCCGCCGTGGCCCAAAAAGCAAGTCCGCGCACACCCCGCCCCCCTAAGTTCTCGCCCGTCCCCGCCCCACGACGGCGCGCGCCTGCGCGTTGAGCGCGTTGAGCACGGAGCCTACCACCTGCTCCCGAGAAAGGGGGCGCAGTAAAGAATGGGGAGCGAGGAGCCGGGGAGAAAAGAATGCGGAACGTGAACGCTGAAGAGGGGTTTGAGAACGAAGCTTGGAAGCCCGACAGGGTGAGGTTTGTTCTGTGGGCCGGGCGGTTGCCCCGTAGGAACGGAGCAGAGTGCGCCTTTGAGGGCTCCTTGCGTGCTGAGTCAGAGTTCCGCAGCCAACTGGAATTGGACTCAGTTTCCTGACCTGTAAAATGGATTGATCAGGCATGTCCCAGTGCTTTCGCAGAGCTGTGCAGGCCATTTGAGATAGTATATAAAGAAAATGAGGGGAGAAGCTACAAGTGAGAAAGTAAAGGAAGTAAAGGGAGCAACACAAAAAAAAAGACTTGAAAAGAAGGAACCCGTACCCCTGATGTCACTTAAATAGGGAATATAGTCAGTAGTGTTGCAATGACTGCATTGTGCCAAGTGGGTCCAGGAAATATCTGGGGAACACTTTGTAAAGTATATGATTGTCTAACCACTATTCTGTTACTAATACAAATCCTGAAACTAATACAAAATAATATTGAATGTAAAAAAATAATAACAGTTAGTCCTGGCTGGTGTGGCTCAGTGGATTGAGTACCGGCCTGCGAACCAAAGGGTTGCTGGTTCGAATCCCAGTCAAGGTACATGCCTGGGTTGCAGGCCATGTCCCCAGTTGGGGGCATGTGAGAGGCAACCACACATCAATATTTGTCTCCCTCTCTTTCTCCTTCCCTTCCCTTCCCTCTATAAATAAACAAACAAATAAATAAATAAAATCTTTTAAAAAATAATAATTGAATTTTTTCTTAAAATTTCAAGTTTAAATGAAGGCTGTGAAGGAAAGAAGGGGAGAATAAAAATAGTGGGATTTTTTCATTTTATCACTTTATCATCTTTTCAGTATATGATAAACACAGTTGTCTTTATAGGATGCTTTTATATTTTTCTAAGTGCATTATTTCATTTGCTGTTCATGGCAACTTCAAGGCAAGATAGTTATTCCCTCTACTACAGAAAGAAAGGAAAACTTGGAAGGGATATGTACTTAGAATCTTGGTGTCTGGACCCAGTGATTCACTCATCAAACCCTTTTTGTAAAGCAGTTAGTAAAGGTTTTCTGTGAAGGACCATATAGTATATATTAGTGCGTACGGGCCGTAAGATCTCTTTGTCAACTACCCAGCTCTGCCCTTGGAACTCAAAAGCAGTCACAGAAAGTAGAGGTTGTGTGTTACAACAAAGCTTTATTTATGGTCCCTGAAATTTGAATTTCATGTAATTTTAGCAAACCGTTATTCTTCTGTTGATTTTTTTCAATTATTTCAACCATTTTTGGCTCAGGCCTTAGTTTACTAACTCCAGTTGTAAGTTCTAGAGCTGGACAGGATGGGAGTTCTGACAACCCTTGCTCTAAAAGAAGTCAGACTCTAGTGAGGAAGACAGACAAGTAATTAACTGACCAAGAAAGGAAGATGACAGTACAACAGTATTGCACAAGTCAAGCGTGGTGGCTTGGGTGGGATTTTATTGAGCAAAGTCAGTCAGTCCAGTCTGGGAGGAGACAGCTTTTGAGCTGAATCTTGGGAAATGTGTAGGATTTCCATAGGTGGAGAAGGAGATGCCTGGCTTTCCTGAATGAGAAAATCAATTGAACAAAAGGGTGCACAGACTTGGAAACTTATGGGCAGGGGCTGGGGTTGGTAATGACTGAAGGGATGAAGTGGAACAGCATGAGGCTGGAAGTGTAGATTTGCCAAATTTGAAAATTAGCTAATTAATATCTGTTGTACGGAACCTGAATGATTGCATTTCTGGGCATATTGCAAAAGAGGGCAACACCTGTTGGCCAAGGAAAACTGCAACCGGGTTTCCTCCCCACTCTGTAATTGAACACAAAAGGAGAGCTGGAGAGATGCTGAAGTCCTGGAGTCTGAGGATTCTGCTAGCTCAGGAAGACCACATGTGGTTTAGGAACAACAGGAGACAACTGGAGGCTGAGAAAAAATCCCAGAATCAGGGAATTATTTCCCACCAGGTAGCAAATTCTATGAGGGTAGGGACCCTGTGTGGGTTTTTCTTTATGTAATCTCAGGGCCTAGCACAGTGTCCAACACTAACAATAAATGATGCGCAGCTTATGAGAAATGCCTGGACAAGAGAGGCAACACAGAGGGGCAACATGAAAGCTGTGCTAAAACCCAAATGGGTTACTGCTGATCCATCAAAAAGGAAGTAAGTTTAGCTTGGCATGAATCCGTCATACGTATGTATTCTGACTCTGAGTGACTATTGCTTCTCTCTAAGAACTTACTAGTCCTCTGTTTAAGAACTCACTTGAGATTTTTTCCAGCATCTATGTCAAGTTCACTGGACTAAGTTCCCATAATTGACCATTCCTCCTTTCTTTTTTTTAACCCATTTTCTCCCCCTCATTTTTCCAGCATGCTTCAGTTCTCCACACCTGTTCTAAAAACTCTGTAATTGTTTCTATGAGCTAGTTTGTGTTTATTTTCCCCCTATTCTAAAGACTGTAACTTGTTTTGTGTTTCTTGCTTTAAAGATAACTTTAAATATCACTTTCTCCTCCCACCCCCAATTTCACAGGGCCTGTCCTGTTCTGGACTTTACCCTTCCAAAAGTTATTCTAAAAAGTAGTGGCCATTTTTGGTGTTCATTATCAGTTACATGAATACCTCTCTCCCACAACTATTTTTCTACAAGTCCTTTTAAAAGTAGAATTACTCAGAAAACATGAACCATCATACTTTTTGCTGTTCATGGGCAGTGTCAGAATTTAATTCCTGAAAAGATCTCATTCCCCTTGAACTAACTTACTTTTTAAGATTGCTCTGGGGCCCTGGCTGAGTAGTTCAGTTGGTTAGAGCGTCATCCCAATATGCCAAGTTTGCAGGTTCAATCCCTGGTCAGGGAACATACAAAGATCAATTGATGTTTCTCTCTCTCTTTCCTTTCCTCTCTCTCTCTCTAACAATCAATTAAAAAAAAAAAAAAAAAAAGACTGCCTTGGGATCTTCCCTAATATGTCTTTGAAAATTTTGAAATCTGAGCTAAAGTGTAGGACATGTTTCATTACATCCAACATTCCCTGCCTTGGTTACCACAAACTCTTACATCTGGTCCAAAGTTTTGATTTGAATTAAATCCGAAGTATCACTTCCTTATGGCTCCCCCAGTGTCCTGTGAGATGAAATGGATAACAGAACAAAGGGCAAATATATTACATACTTTATTTTGAATGATAGGAGATTCCCAGTGGATGTCTGCATAATTGGAGAACCCCAAGAGAAATTTATCTTGCCCTTGTGACATAGTTTTGTGCTGTATATTGGGAAATAATTATATTCTAGACTTGAGTATCAGGAAACAATGCACATTCAACAGACTAAAACGGAATTGAATGAAGGGTTTGAGGTGTAGGTAGGGTTGAGGGAAACCCATAGGGATGATGGGGCATCCAGGGATGAACAGCAGGAGCCCTTACTACCTCTAAGCTTAAAGGGGCAAAGGGCGGAGGTGTTACCAGAACACAGCAACGGCTTGTGTGAGTCTGCTAGAGTTGCCATCACAAAGTACCGCAAACCGCGTGGCTTAAACGACAGGAATGCATTGTCTCATAGTTCTGGAGGCTAGAAGTCTGACATCAGTGTGTCAGCAGGGTTGGTTCCTTTTGAGGACTGTGAGGGAAGGATCTGTCCTCTTGGCTTGTAGATGACTGTCTTCTCTGTGTCTCTTCATATTGTCTTCCCTCTATAGGTGTCTCAATCTGTGTCCTGTTTTTGCCTTTTCATAATGACATCAGTCATATTGGAGTAGGGCTCATCCCAGTGACCTCATTTTAACTTGATTACCTCTGTAAAGACAGTATCTCCAAACAAGGTCACCTTCTGAGGTACTGGGTATTGGACTGTAATGCATCTTTTTTGCAGGAACACAGTTCAACTCATAAGAGCTATAGTGGTAGGAAAGGACTGCCTGACAGCAGCTGCACCCTGTGATGAAGGGATATAACCATGGCCCAGCAGGGAAATAAATACCCAACTTCTCTCTCCTCTTATTCACTCAGGCTAATGCCTCCCATTGACAAAATCCAGCTGGAAGTCAGAAGGGTACCTGGGTGATGCAGTCCATGCAAGCCAGCCTCCTCGAGTACAGAGCAGGGTGGAGAAGGGTGGAGGGTGATTATAGAGGGGCAAACAGAATATCTAGCACAAGCCTATCTGGCCAGTCTATAGCATACAACCAAATCAGCTAGCACTTTACAAGCAAGTAAGCCAGCTTCTTGGGCTCCATGATCCCTGGAGAGGCTTGAGAACAGAAGCTACTTAGAGATAACCCCCTTTCTGTCTTTGTTCTATAAAAGCTTAAGCTTCACGAGGAAACTGCTGGCTTGAAAATTGGGGGAGTAGGTGGAGGAGATAAAAGAGTAAAAGCTTTGGCTTGGTTGGATAGGTAACGATGTAAGTTCTTTGAAGTCTCAACTCTGTCCTGGATGCTCTGGCTGTGCGTAAAAGTTGGAAGAGGGGAGGACATTCTCCAGCAATGAGGAGGTTACAGACATGGGTGTTTCCAGAGGTGGGTAGGGCCCTTTCTCTGCTCCGTGGAAGGGCTTTGGTGAGGCAGCAATGTGCTGCAAACTGACTTAAGCTGATCATGCCTAACGCTTAGTTCTTTTTCACTGGACATAATACCTGCCAGAGAAATTTGAAGTGATGAGGATTTGCCTGCCCCGCATCATCACTCTTGGGATATAAAGAAAACAAGTTAACCTTTGTTAAACATTCATTAGCAGGCAGACACAAAAGAGCTCTTATAACCTCTAAGTTCTGTTTCTCTTTTCGGATGCTCTGGCCACAGCTTGAACGAAAGGTTTACTCAAGGCAGGGACAGTAGTATCCCAAGGGCAGGACCCTGTCACCCATGTAGTTGTCATCAGGTGACCAGAGATGGAGACTCCCTTAAACTTTGTTATGCTTTTCCAATCCCGATCAATGCCAGAGGTGTTACTGAAAACAGGGTTTTCACTGCTGAAATGAGTCGCTTGTTAATTTGTGTAGTGGATGTTATAAAAAGAGATATCATTGGCAGAATTTTTGGTGTTCATTTACTCTGACCCACTTTATCAGGGCCACCTGATTAGAATGGTCGCTAACCACTCCTGGCAGGGGAATTGCTGATTAGAACACAAGCTGCACCTGGGTGTAACTTCCAGCAACTGACAGCTACAGATGTCATCCTGCCTTTGCCAAAAGTTTTAATATGCCCAAGTATTTTGTTTTGAAAAAGTAGATTTTTTGAAAACACCAGTTAAAAAAGAAGCAATCTGGGAGTGTGACACTAGGGGAACGGTTAAGAAAGATTTATTGTATGTCTATGTGAGATGCCAAAACAGGGACACGTTGGAGCTCATCTAAGGTCTGGAAGTACCGGAGGAGCTTTCTTAAACATCTTCACCCAGAATATACTTCTCTTGCCTTGATTCCAAGGATAAATGCCAAAGCATTTTAAGGTAAATTACAAACATCATGAGAGGCCGCACCCTAGGAGGCTGCCAGGCCGGGAAAGACCCTCTGCTATATTTAAGTTGTTCAAAAGATCATGCAGGCTTGAATGATAAAAATAATGGACTGAAAATCAGATGTCCTTTCCCTATTTTGAGCAGTGCATAAACCTCCCACTCTAATGCTGCCCTAAGGAGAGAGGCACCATAATGCCTGGGATTTAATTTCTCCAGCTTGTCAGTCTTAGGGTCAGAGCAAAGACAATTTAGGAAATATACCAAAATGGGCAACACCCGTTGTATTGTCAGATACTTTGCACCATGCTCACCCTCATGACAAACGTTACTGAGTACACACTGCAGGCCAGGCATTAGGCTGAAGGCTGTGAAAAGCAGAGAAGAAAAAAAATCATAGGCCTTGCTCCGTAGGACTTAATAGCTAACTCTTACATAATAATTACTGTTTACTAGACACTGTCATCTCTCAGCCCTGAAACAACCCTATGAGATAGATACTATTATTATCATCTCTTTGACAGGTGAGGAAACTGAGGCACAGCCAAAGTCACACAAACCATTAAGAGGCAGGGTTTTGTATCTGGGCAGCCAGGCTCTCAAATTCATACTCTTAACCAAACACTGTATCACCTCTCTAGTTTAGTGAGGGTTTGGGGATGGCTGCATAAGTAATTAAATGCAATGCACAATGGTAGATGCACAAAGTACCACAGGAGCTCAAAAAAAGAGACCTGCTCAGCTCAGGATTTGAGGAGGGGTAAGGAGAGAGGCATTACCTGAATGAGATGCCACCTGGGCAGCGTTTGAAAGCATAAGTAGGAATCAGCTGGGAACAGAAGGGAGGAAAGAAAACTCCAGCCAGAGAAGACCACATGGTGTGTGTTGGTGGTGGT
Source organism: Mormoops blainvillei (assembly GCA_004026545.1). NCBI lineage: Eukaryota > Metazoa > Chordata > Mammalia > Chiroptera > Mormoopidae > Mormoops > Mormoops blainvillei. Next base: position 26,080 of record PVJD01012747.1, on the reverse strand, counting down.
GGGGGGCGGGCAGCATAAACAGCTCAGTGTCACTGGAGTATAAAAATCAAGGGGGAGGTGGGAGATAGTTTGCCCCACAAACACTTATTGGGTCCCTTTTATGTGCAGGCATGGTGGTTGGTGCTGGGAGTGCTGCAGGGCAGGGCCTCTAAGGAACTTGAGCTATCAAACAGTTTGCTCCCTTACTCACTAAAACAACTTTTGGAAACTACCTCCATTCACAATACTCAACAAACTAGAAGTAGAAGGAAACTTCCTCAACCTCATAAAAGGCATCTGTGAAAAAGCCACAGCTAACACCATAGTCAATGGTGAAAGACTGAATGTCTTCACTCCTAAGATCGGGAACAAGACAAGGATGTCCTTCTCAACACTTCTATTCAGTATTGTATTGGAGGTTCTGGCCAGGGTCATTAGTCATGAAAATTATATAAAATGCATATAAATTGGACAGAAAACTGACATTTTAAAGTAAAAGTATTACATCACAGTTTTGAATGCTATCCAATGGAATTTAAATACAATAGCAATTCGATACCCACCATCATCCATTTATATGTGTGAAAAAAGTAAAATTACTTTGTTAACTGTAAGAAATTTTATATTACTCCCTTTTCTCTCTGAATTTATATTTCTATTCCATTTTCCTCCCACAGAAGTTTATCCGCAGGTAATACAATTTTTTCTTGAAAGTCTATTATACTTCTCCACATTGAAATTTAATTTGTAAGAACATTTCCTGAGATCATGATCCTCTAAAAGCTTTTTTTTACCTATCATTGCAAGTATTATTATTGCATGGTTAACTAAAATAATGTATAGCATCACTTTTTGATAAAGGGAATTTTATTGCAGATGTATCTCAGTGCAGTGGTAGGTGATTTTTCTCAATAAGTCCTGCGCCATTCTATTCTTTTTTCTTTTTTTGGCAGTGGGCAAGAAAACTTGTCCACATAAAATAAATAAATGGAAATGGAAAGTGTTTTACTGTACCAGTGTCATTCAGTTTTTTTTTTAACTCCTTCCAAATGTGCCAAAAATCACACAGTAATCATCATCAAAACTTATTTTAATGACTTGTCAGGAGGTCCTTATTTAATTTTGTTGAAAACAAATGACTGGAAACCATCTGACTTGCTAAAAGATGTGTTACCCAGTCATTAAAGTTGTTTACTTTATCAATGTGGACACCAGTGTTTCAATATGTCCCTTCGTTTGGACCCCTATGAGGTTTCTGTGCACCCTGGCAATGCATCCGAGAATGATTCTTTGGGGAGGGAGAAAGGCCTTTGTTTTTGTTTTTGTTTGTTTGTCTTGTGTGCCCCACTATTCCTTAGAATGGTAGTGACTTTGGTTCACTACTCTGTCTCCAGGGCCTAGAGAAGTGTCAGGCATACAGTAGTTGCTCAGTGAGTATCTGTGGAGTGTTATGCAAGAATGTAAAAACCAGGGGCGTCAGGGTATGTGTACAGGGGGGCAAGGAGAAGAGGCAGAGACACAGAGGCACCCAGTGCGCTGATTTGGGTTTTTCAGTTCCAAGACATCGAAAGTCCACCTTTCCCCACCCCAAAGCTGCACTGAGGAGAGGAAAGGTCTACTCTTCAGCATCCAACCTGGGTTTGAATTCTGACACTGACATTGAATAGCTGTGACTTTGAGCAAACTCTTGTTCTTACCCTGGATAAAAAGGACAATTTGAGGATAAAAAGAGGCATAGGGGGAAGTGATGATAAAATAGGATAATGCCTGTAAAGTGTCTGCACCATCTCATACACTCGGGAAATAGGAATTGTCCTTCATTTAGGCCCTGCTTCTTTTCCTTTGGGGGGCACCACCTTTCTTTCTTACTAGGCCGGAAATTGGACGCACCCCGAAACTCCACCGCTGCTGATGCTAAGCAGCAGACAGATGGTTGGTAGGGATCTCAGGTGGAAGCAAGGGGAGAGCAACTTCCTGTCCCACGGTTTCCTCATCTAGAAAACAGGAGTAGTAACAGCTCTACCTCACGGGGTTGTTGTGCAGAAAAATGTGTTTAACTTTTTGTGAAGTGTGGAGAAGAGAGCCTGGCACACAATAAAGGGTTAACAAATGAGTGCCACTATTTTGGCCTGCTGTAGGCCACTAATCTAAAATACATGTGTTATGTGGAAGGGAAGGGGCGACCCAGGGCAGTAGTGGGTTGGGAGAGTGGGGATCTTGCCCCGTCTCCTGTGCACTAGCTATAAGATGCATTGAGATGTCACAGGCAGCTAGGTTCTACCAGAGGAATGAAAGCCAATGGACAAGTTTCAGTGGGTGTAGCAGGTTAAGGACACCATAGGTATCTGTGGCCAGAGGAACCACACCTTTCCTTCAAGGCTCCTGTCCTTCCAAATCCCCTTCAAAGGAATCCTCTCCCCGCAAAGCCCCTCCTGCTATTGGTCATGATCTTATAATCAATGGAGAAAGTAGGGGAAATGTGGAATAACTTCAAATAGAGGTGTCAGAGTGTCTTCAGTCACAAGGGAGGAAGCCATAGTGAACTCCAACCTATGTTTGTCAAAGATAAAAAGATCAGTATAGGATACTCAGCTCCTCAGCAACAAAGCAGTCCCGTTATAGAACGCGTTGTTTTCCAATGAGATTAAAGCCTTCAAAGACTTCTTCAAGGAGAAACCAAAACTATGCCACTGAAATTCCTGATATTGTTGAAATAAGCTTTGAAACAGGTAACGATTCATGTGTCAACCTGGAAGCAAGACTTACATGAAGAGAATTGCCACTCTTGACGTGCTCCATGGGGTGGGAAGAAAAAACATTCCTGTTCTACAAAGATACAAAGTTCACTAGATTCTTATAAAACCTTTGGTAGAACTCAAAGCGGATGTCAAAGGAGAGAGAGGCGATGTGGTATAAGCTCCATGCATGATAGGGACGGCATTTCCAGCACACCCAAAGGAAGGTGCTTTCTGATACAGAGGCACAGGAGAGTGTGGGCTTGTGTTTTCCCATGAAAATCTGTAACAGGTGATCAAAGCCCTTCTTTTCTAATAGAAGAAAAATATACCTTTCTGAATTAATGCTTGAAAAATGTCCTTTTCCTGCTGGCTCAGATTTAGGCCCAAAATTGCATTTGATTAAAGAGCATTCAGTCCCTGTAAGCCCACATTCAACATTTTTTGATACGTTTATTCATCCTTGTCTTCCGCAGAAGATGAAGAAGATAAGCTTAGAGACAGAAGGTGGCTTAGTATTGCAGAAGGGGTTGACCTCCTCCCAATGACAAACATACATATTTGAAGCCGCTGCACAGGTTCATTTGTTATATAAACTAGGACCAAAGTTGGGTCCTGGAATGACTGAAATAGGTAGGGGCAATTATGCAATTCCACTAATTATGACTCAGGAGAGGACAAAAGCACATTGTATCTGCAATCGCATCGGGAGAAGCACCTCCAGGTATCTGGAGAGAGCCATGCCCACGCCAGCAGACACGGAGCTTAAAAAGTCTGCACATAGATTGATTACATTCAGTGCTTTGTGCTGGTTTGCTTCAGGTTACAGGTAATTTCTGCTGCTGGAAAGTGTTGGACTATTACAAAGTAGAGGCCCTTCTTCTTCTTCTTTTTTATTTGTGAGTATGTGTGTGTGTGTGAGAGAGAGAGAGAGAGAGACATCGACTTGTTGTTCCACTTATTTATGCATTCATTCATTGTTTGATTCTTGTATGTGTACCAACCAGGGAGCAACCCACACCTTGGCATATTGGGACAATACTCTAACCAACCGAGCTACCTGGCCAGGGCCAAGCAGAAGTTCTTCTTGGAGGCAAACTTGAATGTACCTTTTTGCTCCGGGGCTGTGCAAATGTCCTCTTCTCTGTGAGCTTCCACACTACAATAGATCCCTGCCTGCCTGAATTGAACAGTAGAATCACAACTTCAGTTTTGATGTTCATCAGCCTTGTGTATTTCACTTCTCCAGTGTAACAGAACTTCTGGAACATTATAAAGATCCCAGTATTTGCATGTTTTTGAATAGGACTTTTCCTCTTAGCCTGCAGGTTGTCTGCAGTGCAGTAACCTGCAGATTCATTGCATATGATGGAATGAATAGGTTTCCTTTACCATCAATGTTACATCGTTTTAAAAAAGAGTATCATTATAAATAATAGGTTAGTGTTCTCACATTAAAATGAGAACCAGTCAAGGCAAGGTAAACTATGCTGTCTCTAAAGGGCATTAACTAGATCTGCTCTTAAGTGTACCAGCCGGCACACCTATAGCATGTACACATATCTGTGTTAGGTTATTGAGTGCAGTATGTATGCTTAGTGTTAGTATCCACCAGATGCGATGTGCTGTTAAATGTGGCACCCATTGAAATAACAGATAGAGACAACATTTTGCCAATTTAGCTGTTTGGTTATTTATTATTTTTACTTTTAAACATTTATTGATTCTTTTTTTTTTTCCAGAGAGAGAGAGAGAGAGAGAGAGAGAGAGAGACATCAATTTGTTGTTCCACTTATTTATGCATTCATTGGTTGATTCTTATATGTATCCTGACCAGGGACTGAACTCACAACCTTGGTATATCAGGAAAACACTCTAACCAAAGGAGCTACCCGGCCAGAGCCAGCTGTTTAGTTTTTTAACGGCTATATTTATTGAGTGAGGCAGCTCTGGGGCATTTGCTATGAATAATTTTATTTCTTACTGAAGAATAAATGATCAATATTGAATGAGTATTTCAACAGTGTGACTAACGTTCAAAATTATTTTTTATAAATTTTCTGTAAACTTCCAAAAGTAGCAATGTTTGTAGTTACTATAAATCAAGCTTTGGAAATCCAAAAAATAAAGACTGCCTTCCTGTTAGGAAAAACAAAAAAGCTATTTTCTGGCCATTTAGTTCAGTACACATAGGTATTGTTACAGTTAATTGTTAAGTAAACCAGGTTTTCTAAATAGTAGTTCTTAAATTTTAGATTTATACACTTTTTAATAGAATTTTATTTAAAGGCCTTAGGTATTATTTTTTTAATGAGTGTTTTAACTTAAACATTTGGAGTAGCTGCTGTAATGTAGTCTCGTGTGTGATTTTTAAAGTTCACAGATACAGTCTAATTGTTGATTCATTAAAGCCGGATCCTTTCTTCTGCCCATGATGAATTTGTGAACCATGAAGAAAATGAGACTAGAAGATGCCCAAACAAGTCAGATAATAGCAACTATAGTGGTTGCTGATTTTGAGATTATCGTTGGACGGTAATTAATAATTTGGATGGCAGGATTTATCTCTTTGCTGTAAACTCATAGCTGAATTGGTTAAGCACAATTACAGAATTTCAGTGCAGTTCGTTTTTAGTAGAGAAATCTGAAACCTAAATTGCATATTTAAAAGGTACTGTACAACCATTGTATCTGTAAAAAACTTTACTTAGCACCTTTTTGTCACTTAGAATAGTATGCAATACTACTTGGGTGAGCTATTTTGGAAGTATTAACAACTTCTAGTGTTTGCTTCATAGTATTGAACTGAATTTACAGTTCTGTCCTAGGCAGTAAATCAGTTAAATTAATTCTTGTGTCTTTGTGTTAATGTGCTCTGAGCCACTGGTCAGTGCTCCTTAGTTTCTGCAGCTACAAAATGTTATTTTACATCCCTACGGCTATTACCAAGACTACAAAAAAAAGAAAAGCTATATTTGTATGCAACACGAACCCTTTGATGGCTGATGTGTGTTTCCGTTTGCTTTGTCTTGTTATGGCTGCTTGTTTGTAGTAATAAAGGTGTTTGGTGCTCTTGTAAAAACAAACAAACAAAAAAAACCCCAAACTAAAAACCTTTTTCTCTGCCCCAGGCAGAGGGCGAGGTAGAGTTCTACCTACCTCCTCTCCCTCCAAGTCCTGCAAGGTCTTGAAAACAGCGCAGGGGATCAGTATACTCAGCATTATAGTCCCTGGGTTATATGCTTTCTCCCCCTCTTGCCTATGATTTCCTATGATTCAATTTTCTTCCTACTTTTGGGTTAATAAAGGGTTTTTATTGTTCCATCTATCTCCTCCATTAATTTCAAATTATATCTTTTAGAAATATTATTTTAGTAGTTTCCCCAGATATAATATGCATCTCTGACTTCTTATAGCCTACCTTGAATTAGTTCTTTACTAGTTCATGAATAATTTATCTCCACTTACCACCGCCTTGCCTTTTGTATTTTTTAGTCACACAATATTCTTTTACATATGTTATAAACTGCCCAAGTTATTATTGTTGCTTTAAGCAATCGCAGTCAATATGCTTTTATATGGATCCACATATTTAACCTTTCCAATGTTCTTCATTCCTTTGTGCACTTCTAAGCTTCCCCCTGGAGTCATTTCCCTTCAGCCTGAAGAACTTTCTTTAAGATTCCTTGCAGAGTGAATCTGTAGGTAATGAATTCTCCTAATTTCTGTTGGTCTAATAACATCTTTATTTCCTGTTATTTTTTAGAGGATATTTTCATTGGGCACAGATTTTCTTTTCCTTTCAGAACCTAAATAATGTCATTCTATGGTCTTCTGGTTCTCCATAGGTTCTGTTAAAAGTTAGCAATTGTGTTATTGTTTTTCTGCAAGCACGAGTATTTACTCCAGCTGATATTAAGATTTTCTGTTCATCTTTGGTTTTTTGCAATGTGACTTTGGTAGGCCTGTATTTGGCTTTCTATTTATCTTGCTTAGAGTTTGCTAACCTTCTTCAGCCTTTGAGTTGCAGTCTTTCATGTTTTGGCAAATTCTCAGTCAATGTTATCTTCAAATATTACTTTGCTCATTCTCTTCTTCCTGGGACTCCTAGAACACATATATTAGGCCATCTGACTATGTTCTATATGTCTTGAATGCTCTCTGCTGTTCCCCCCGACCCCCCATTTTTCCTTTATGTGCTTCATTTTGAATATTTTCTATTTACTCTCTTTTAGTTATATAATCCTATCTTTTGCTATGTCCAGTCTGTTGTTAAACCTGTCCAATGAGTTTGTTTATTCCCCAGTGAGTTTTTATTTCCAATATTTTGTATTTCACTTCTAGATTGTCCATTTGATTCTTTTTCTGTAGATTTATAATTCTCTTTTGAAATTATTCATCTTTTCATTCATTTTGTACATCTTTTACTCTACTTTCTTTACTCTGCATTTATACTGGTTATTTTGAAGTTCTTGACTGCTAACTGCAATGCCTGGATTATTTGTGGGACTGCTTCTATTGTAACTTTTTCTTAATTATCAGACATTTTTCCTGCTTCTTCAAATGTCTCATAATTTTTTTCTTAATCATATGCTGGATGTTGTACAAAAAAATAAAGACTGAAGTCAATATTATTTCTCCCCAAATAGGATACATACTTATTAGGCAAATAAGGTGAGAGACTAATCATCTCAATTCTCTTAGAAATTGAGCTGTGTTGTGGCTTTAGTTAGACTTAGTCCACCTCTGGTTTCAAATGTCTCAAGGTCATTTGAAGGGATCTTTTTCCCTTCAAGATGTGGAGAGTATTTGCCGTCACATTGAATCAAGGATGGCCTTGTTACTTACTTTGATCAACAGAATGTGGTTGGTGATACACCGTCTCGAGTGGCCGTGTAGGGCCCATGTACCCTCCTGGAGAGACTATGTGGAGAGAAAGAAAGAGAGGCCTGGCCAGCCTCCAACTCTTCCTACCATCCCAGCGGAGGTGTCAATCATGTGTAAAGCCATCTCCGATTTCTAGCCCCAGGTGAATCTCTAAATGACAGCAGGCTTATGAATGGGTCCAGCTAAACCCAGCCTGATACCAGAACTATGAACAAATAAATACACGACTATTGTTTTAAGCCATTAAGCTTTGGTGCAGATTGTTGTATAGCAAGAGATTACTGAAACAGAGTATTTGAGATATGATGAATGTTCTAATAAGTGTTAAATTAAATTTAATTATAAGAGATTAGATGGGTAATTAGATTAGATGATCCTCATAGTCCCCCCTAGGACTGAGACCCTATGATTCCAAGATCATTAATGACCTTGTATCATACCATTATTTCCTCTATTTCTACTGATAAGCGAGAGTTGAATCTAGATGCAACGTAGTTGAGTCCTTGGGTATCTTAGTCCATTTGGGCTACTATAACAAATGACCATATACCAGATAGTTTATAAATAACAGAAATTTCTCACAATTCCAAACTCTGGGAAGTCCAAGATCAAAGATTTATAATTCTCTAATAACATCTTTATTTCCTGTTATTTTTTAGAGGATATTTTCACTGGGTACAGATTTTTTTTTCCTTTCAGAACCTAAATAATGTCATTCTGACATTATTTATTGGAAGGTTTATTGGAAGGTTTAGTGTCTGGTGAAAAGCGATTTCTTTGTTCATGGATGGCCATTTTCTGGCCATGTCTTCATGTGGCAGAATGGAGGAGGGATCTCTCTGAGGCCTCTTTTATGAGGGCAATAATCCCATTACTAATTATAAGGGTGACCTCATCACCTTCCAAAGTCCCCACCTTCTAATACCGTCACTTTGCAGGTTAGGATTTCAACCTATGGATTTTGAGAGGAAAAAAAACATTCCAACCATAGCATTCCACCCCTGACAGCTCCCCCACCAACCCCTATTCATGTCCTTCTCGTATGTCATCAACTCAAAGGTCTAAGTCCAAAGTCTCATCTAAGTATCATTTAAATCAGATATGGGTGATACTCAAGGTATGGTCATTGAGCTTTGTGATATCTAATATATTTAGAGACGGCAACCTAGAGTCATCTATTTTGACCTGTTTTTCTTCCAAACCTACTTTTATGAAGTTCTATTGATTCTACTTAATTCTTCCCATATAAAAATCATGCCACAAACCCCTTTACTATAGAACATTAACTTCCTTGAGGCTTTTTATTCAGTAATGGAGAAAAATTTCTTCTAAGATGTTTATACTTTCAGATCCAGACTATACTAGTTTTTCAGTCTTTAGAATTGTCCTTTAATTTCTCATTAGAGAGATAAAAGCTTCAATAATGACAATGCTATGAAAAGTAGCTAACCATTGATCGATCTATGTGTCTGTTCTTATGCCGATACCAGACTGTTTTGATTACAGTGGCCTTGTAGTATAGCTTGATATCAGGTATTGTGATCCCTCCTACTTTATTCTTTATTTCTTAAGATTGCTGAGGGCATTCAGGATCTTTTTTGGTTCCATAGAAATTTTGAAATATTTGTTCTAGATCTGTGAAATATGCCATTGGTATTTTAATAGGAATTGCATTGAATCTATAGATTCTTTTGGGTAGTATGGACATTTTAATAATGTTAATTCTTCCAACCCATGAATATGGCATATGCTTCCATTTATTTGTATCTTCCTTAATTTCTTTCTTCACTGTTCTATAGTTTTCTGCGTACAGGTCTTTCACGTCCTTGGTTACATTTATTCCTAGGTACTTTATTTATTTATTTTTCGTTGCTATAGTAAATGGACTTTTCCCCCCTAGTTTCTCTTTCTGATATTTCATTGTTGGTGAACAAAAATGCCATCAATTTCTAAATATTGACCTTGTATCCTGCTATTTTGCCAAATTCACTTAACAGGTTGAATAGTTTTTTGGTGGAGAGTACAGGGTTTTTTATGTACACTACTATGTTGTCTGCAAATAATGACAGTTTTACTTCCTTCTTTCCAATTTGGATGCCTTTTATTTTTCTTGTCTGATCGTTGTGGCTAGAACTTCCTGTACTATATTGAATAAGAGTGGTGAGGGTGGACAAGAATGCTTGCCTTGTTCCTGATCTTAAGAGGAAAGCTTTTAGTTTTTGCCCATTGAGTATAATGTTAGCTGGAGGTTTCTCGTATATGGGCTTTATTATGTTGAGAGATGCTCCCTTTATTCCCACTTTGCTGAGTGTTTTTATCATAAATGGGTGCTGGATTTTATCAAATACTTTTTCAGCATCTATCTATAGGATCATGTGATTTTTGTCCTTCATTTTGTTTATGTGGTATAGAGAACCCAGAAATAAACCCATGTCTCTATGGTCAATTAATATTTGACAAAGAGCCCATGAGCATACAATGGAGGAAAGACAGCCTCTTCAATAAAGGGTGTTGGGAGAACTGGACTGGTACATGCAAAAAAATGAAACTAGGCTACCAGCTTACCCAATACACCAGAATAAACTCAAAAGGGATAAAATACTTAAATATAAGTTGTGACACCATAAAAGTCCTATGGGAAAACATAGGCAGGACAATTGCAGATATCCCACATAGCAATATTTTTGGCAATAAATCTCCTAGGGCAAGGGAAATAAAGGAAAAAATAAACAAATGGGACTACATCAAACTAAAAAGCTTCTGCATGGCTACAGAAAAGATCAGCAAAATTAAAAGGGAACCGACTGTGTGGGAGAACATATTTGCCAACGATACTTTGGACAAAGGTTTGATTTCCGATATATATAAAGAACTCATACGACTCAACACCAGGAAGACACATAATCCAATTAAAAAATGGGCAAAGGACCTGAACAGACACTTCCCCAAGGAGGATATTCAGAGGGCCCATAGACATATGAAAAGATGCTCAACATCACTAGCCATCAGAGACATGCAAATTAAAACCACATTGAGTTACCGCCTCACACCTGTCAGTATCGCCATCATTAACAAATCAACAAACACCAAGGGTTGGCAAGGATGTGGAGAAAAGGGAACCCTAGTGCACTGGTGGTGGGAATGCAGACTGGTGCAGCCACTGTGGAAAACAGTATGGAATTTCCTCAAAAAATGAAAAATGGATCTGCCTTTTGACCCAGAGATTCCACTGCTGGGATTATACTCTAATCCTGACACTAATTCAAAAGAATTTATGTGCCTCTATGTTCACAGCAGCACTATTTACAATAGCCAAGTGCTAGAAACAGCCTAAGTGCTATCAGTAAATGAATGGATCAAAAAACTATGGTACATTTACACAGTGGAATACTACACAGCAGAAAGAAAGAAGGAACTCCTTCCTACCTTTTGCCACAGCATGGATGGAACTGGAGAATAGTATGCTAAGTGGATAGGCCAGCTGGTGAAAGACAAATACCATATGATCTCACATACAACAGGAATCTAATTAACAAAATAAACTAATGCACAAAATAGAACCACAGGCAAGGAAACACGGATGAAAGTGACCCGTGTGGGAGAGAGGGAGATAATGGTGGAAAGAAGGGTAAGGGACTAGACGAACATACATGAGTGACCCACAGACATGAACAATAGTGTGGGAATTGACTATGGGAGTGGGGGGTGGGATGGGTGGAGGGGGCCAAAGGGGGGAAAATTGAGACAACCATTAATAGAATAACAATAAAAATGATTTTTTTTAAAAAAAGAGAAGTAGCTAACCAACCAAACCATAGCATTCTGTAAAGTTTGAAATGTTTTAGAATTTTGGGTGATCTATATTTTGGAAGAAGACTCAGACTTTTAATTATTACTCACTTTACTAGTTACTATTAACAATCAATTAGCCATTTTTCTTTATCTTACTACTTTGGAAGAGGTTGGATGCTGGGAGTTTACAGCAGAATATTCTTTAAAGGTAGACTTATCCAAGCATCTGGTTGGTCTTTCTGAGGTCAAGCATCGAAGCCAAGATTTAGCTATGTTGCAGTTGTAGCAGGAAGAACTAAATCCTAAACTCTAGTTTACTGCCCAAGTGTCAGAAGCCATTGATTTTGTGTTTATAGAAATATGGGACTGCCAGGGAGTGGGAGTGAGAGGGTGGCAGCCCACAAAGACTGGGCTCTCCGTGCACTTTCTCATCTTCCATTTCGAATGTGTTTTCTTGGTTTTGACACATTTCTGCGCCTGGCCTCCCACCCTGACAGTTCATTCCTGGTTTGACCCAGTTTCTGGTGGAGCCTTTGGTGCCATGGTAATTACCCTCAGGCTCCATCTGGCTGTGTCCCTGGATGCCCAGCTTCTGTACTCACCGCATGGTTACCACTTTTTGTCCACCATTTGGCTCTGCCCTGCTGGCAGTCATTGGAACTTGCTTTAAACCTAATTCCTACTTATCCTCCAGAGGCCAGGTCACATGTCATTACCATAGGAAGAGCTTCCTTGACACCCAAGGTAGCTTCAGGTCCTCCAGATATATGCCCTTGGAGTTTCCTTTATTTTACCTTCAAGGTACTTATCACAATTTATAATTATTTTTGTCATCTATTCTGCTCATCTTATGTCTTCACCTGGGACAGTGCATGCCGCATAGTAGGAGTTCAATAAATGTGTTGCGTAAGCATGAACAAATGAAGGTTGTGACTTGGGCCCCCACCTCTTTTATCATACAACTGTATGTGACTTTGGGCCAATTAAAAAACTTATCCAAGCCTTAGTTTATGCATGTATAAAACAGGGATAATGCCATTTTATCTACCCCACTGTTTGGGGTGCTATGTATGTAGTAGATGCTTAGAAAGTATTTGTAGAATGAGTGAATGCATATGCTATCTCTGTGATAAGAGACACTTGTATTTTAACAAGGATTTCTTTCGTCTAAAAGATGATAGAAATTGAGGATCCCAGCAAGAGGAATCTTCTTTATTGAGTGGGAAATAAAGTTTAGGATTCCATATACCTTTGCCGAGAGGTCTTTATTTCTCTTCTAATTGTAACTTCATACTGTATTTTTTTAATTGGGGAAGGGGAAATTTTTTGAATAGATTTGGACCAAACTTGTAATGACTGACTTTTCTAATCCCTAAGGGGTTTGTGCCTGTCACAGATGTTAAGTAAATTCGGCCCACCAAGAGCACAGATTCTGGATTGCATGTACCTTAAAAACCTGTAAGAAAGAGGCAATGGTGAATGTGAATCTGAAGGCTAGGGGGAGTTCTGTAGAGTTAACATTCTCATCAATTGGTATAGCTGCTTGGCCTTCTGAAACAGTGGCAGGAAAAGATACTGATGGTAAAAATGGTAAGAGATGCTACAAATGCTTTCAGCCGAACAATTCCTTGTCCTGCATGCCTCAGAGCCTGGTCTAGCTTAACCTGTCTATTTCCACTATCAGTGCAGTAAATATACCTTGCATATGAAATCCAAATGCTACCCTGTATTTTTTTTTTTTTTCCTGCTCATCCCTTCTCCACCCTGTCCACCCACTTCGGGTATTTCTCCCATCCATTTCCTTAGGTGTACAGAATAGAGATAAAGGGGAAAATTCAGGAAGGATCCAAATGTAACTAGACATATATTTTATTTGAGCCTCATCTCTTTGGAGAAAGGGAAACAGCTGCAAGGAGTAAGTTAGAGATGATCTGATAAAAAACACCAGAGGCGCAGCATGTGCAACGAAGGAAATCCTTCATTAGAATACCTGCTGCAGGTGAAATGAGGCAAGCCTGATAGGGGATTCAGAGATAATTCTTGGTATTTAGCATTGTGATCTGGGAGTGAGATCGCACTGCTGAGCAAGGAAGGACAGCAGGTGGAGGCACCCCAAAGCAAGTACTGCGAGTTTGTAACTAGTCTGGGGCTCCTGACCAAGTGACCCCATTTGGGTGACAGGATTTGTGAAGGGACCCTTATTCCCAGTTTACCTCCTAGGGATCCTCTGTGTCATTGTCCTTAAATGAATAGGAATTCATGCGTAGATGCCTCCTGTCCATTGACCATGTTCTAGGCTGAGTGTGACCTGGGGAGCTTGGAGACCAGTACTGCTGCTGAGGAAGAGTCTTAGCCCTTGGCCTGGGTCTGGGCTTAGGCGCAGGCGCAGGCTCGAGCTCCGCCTCCAGCTCATATTCAGGTTCCAGCTCTGACTCAGGCTCCATCTCATGATCCAGGTCTAGCCCAGTCTCCGGTTCTGATTCCAGTGCGGGCTCCAGCTCCATGTCTAGCTCTGACTCCTCCTCTATTATTGGCTTTTGGATCTTGGTGAAGCCGGGACTTACATTTTGGGGGACATCTAGGATGCTGCTGCTTGTTCTATGTTTTGAATTTACATCCTGAAATACATACAATTAGATGGGTTAAAATTTCCAGTTGAATTTAACTTTTGAATAGTCAAGGAATTTCAGAATACAACAGAACTTACGGTGCCAGAAATCATGAGTTTCTGGCAAAATAGAAAATATTTCTGGCTAAATCTGCTTTTCATCTTTGTACTCACTGGTTCCTCAGTTACTCACTGTTCTTTAGGCTCAATCGATCCATCGCTCCTGATTTCTCTGGATTTTCTAACTAGCCTGGATTTCACGATCAACCGTGTGGATAGCAATGGTCTTGGCTGCATCCTGAAACATTTTGCCTTCTTGATCTTGTCTCCCCAACCCCCAATGTAACCCTTAGTAGGCCATGTATGGCCCTTCGCGACCTGGCCTCTTGACATCTTCTTTAGCCTTATCTCCATCTGTAGTCCCCACACTTTGCGCTAGTCATAAGGTTGACCGAAGAGGCCTTACTACTGCTTACCTTTGCTCATACTGCTCCCTGTGCCTGCCTTGCCCTTCTCCCTCTCAGCCACTCACACTTATTCATTGTTCCAGAGTCACATGAAAGATCACCAGCCAGGATCTTAGCTTCCTTTGTGTTCCAAATGTACCTCACGCAGGGCTCTATCAAAGCACCGGTAATGTATTGCTTTAGTCGTTTACAAATCTACCTGCCCCATTAGACCCTAAGCTCCTTGAGGTGGAGTGGGGCCTGGTTTCTGATGTCCCCAGTATCAGGTGCTGAGCCGGTCACATAGCAGATGCCCCACAGGCTCTGTGAACCTGCCTTGCGGCAGCATTCCACAGAATCAACACTTTTCACCTTTCCTGAAACATTTTCTTCTCTTCCACCTTATGACACTCTTGCTTTTCCTCCCGCCTTCCTGGTTACTTCTCCCTGGCCTCTCTGTTCTCTCCTCTGCTTCTTCTGAAAGTTGGCATGCCCCAAGGCTTGACCCTAGGACCCTTCTCTTCCCCATCTACGTTACTCCCATAGACAATTTTATTTAGTCTCATAATTTTCATTACTATCAATGTGCTGGGCTATAACTTTTACTTATACTAAAGCTTATTACTATCTATTAGCACTGATCAGCACTTCCATTCCTGACATCTCCACTTGGATATTTAAAAGGTATCTTGCATTTAATACATTGTAATGGAAATTTTCCCTCTCCCAGTCTTCCTCAGTTTAAATGCTAGCAAAATATTGATATATTCAATACTAAGTCTTAAGTTCTGATGAGAATGTTAGTAAACTAGAAAAATACTTTTAAAAAACACAGTAAATATACTGTCCATCTTAAACCAACTATTACCACTCTCCTTAATAGAGAGACAAGAAGCTTTTCTTATTAAATTTAGGAGTAAGACAAGACTCAACATTATTACTTACATTGTTCTGGGAGAGCTAGCTAATGCCATACTATATGATACTAAAACAAAAATTCTAACAATTAGAAAATAACAGATTTATATTATTTGTAGAAAATATGTATATTTTTTATTATCTAGAAAACTCGAGAATTAACAATGAAACCTTCCTGGACTAGTAAAAGAATTCATAAAGTGGCCAAATAATTTAATAAAAATCAATAGGTGCCCTATATATCAGCAGTTGCCAGTTAGAAAATATAATGAAAAAAGAAGATTTTTCACCTTTCCTGAAACATTTCAGGAAATGAAGAAGATTAAAAAGCAAAACAATTTTAAAGGATAAAGTATAAAGTAGCTAGGATTTGTCTATATGAAGAAAGTCACAAAATCTTACTATGAATATAACATTTAAAAAGACTGAATAAATGTATAGGCTGCCCATATAGAAGGAATATGTTCAAATCCAGCTATTGGGGAAAAAGTTATTCTGGATAAGCAGAGGCACACAACCTGTGAGAATTCTCAACAAAGGTAAGGAAATACTTGGTAATACATTACTTAGAGAAAGAAAAGGTCTATCTTTTACTTATTAAAATTTCTATAAACACTTACTACTCTGATAATTCTTTTTTGTCATAAAAATTCAAACGTTATTGAAATGTAGTAAATCAACAAATCAGGAGTTTAATTAAAAATAATTTCTAGTCATTAGGTGATATTTTGGTGCTCATCTGTGTTCTAATTTTCTTTTTTAGGGGGCGGGGATACCATTAACTTTCAAAGATACTGATTTGAAAACACTGAGGTGGGCCTAGGTTGTCACTTATTAACAAATGACTAAAAATTCTGCCTTTTATGTCATTCTCCTTTGCACTTGGTCAGGTTGAGTGAATCACATTACTCAGAGTGAAAAAATTAGCCAGCGTTAGAGTGGCAGATCTTTACCTCTGCAAGTATACCAGTTTTATTATTTGTCCTGAGGGTGGAGTAAGGGTGGATTCTAAGGGCACAGCTAGAGGAGATGTTTAAAATATTTAGTCACCGATATGGCACTGGCACAAACCAAGCTTTCTGTAAAAGGGCCCCTGGGGCCTCTGTGGGGTTGGGTAGCCCTCTCTTAAGTTGGGGAAGGGCCCTGAATGGCACTCAGATGCCCTGGCAGTGAGGGGTCCTGGGGCTGAGGTCCACTGCTGTTTACCAACTGATAAGAAGCATTTCAATGTCTCAACGTCTGGCACAGCCAAACCCAACAGCCTTTCCTGGACGGTGCTCATCTGTATCTGATCAGGTGTCTCTCCTGATCTCACCTCCCACGTCGCCCCCCACCTCACCCTGATGCTTCACATCATCCAACCTTTTCCGTTTCTGAGTAGGTTTCCTGTATCACTGTCTCGGATTCATCCACGCTTAACTCAGAGGACTCTGGAAACTTCTGTGACAAGGCAAACAGCACAGCGTCATGGAGGGTGAGGAACAGTTGGGCCTTGGTGATGCCAGCATCAAAGAAGTCATTCCTCTCAAAGGCCCTGACCACAGAGGCTACAAACCAAACCCGGAACACACACAGGGTCAGACACCTGGGGAGGAGAGCACCCAGGTGCAAAACACAGCCCTCGTGTAGGGTGGAAGCTACTCACAGTGACTCCCTGCAATGAGCACCAGAATGTTTGCGTTCTGGAAGGCGTTGCACATCTGTAGGGAGGGAGTAAGTCAGTGTTAGGGATCCTCACACTCACGAGAAAAGAGCCTTCTAATTAGCTGAGCTGTAAAATCCCTTTGGTCATTCACTTGTCTGGGGTATATGTACCTTTATGTACAATTCAACTCTGTAAATATTTGATGGGTAGACTTCTATAGGCTGGGACGTGCCTAAGTTGCTGGGACTACAAAAGAGAATCTGGCCATCTCATGTGTGGTGGTGAGTGAGACGGGGGGTTGCCCCCAGTTCCAATGGGGGAAACAGTTTGACGTGAAACAGTTTTAGACAGAATGCCATGTGAGTGCAGTGCTAGGATAGAGACAGGCACAGGTGTGATGGGAACACATGGGATGGTCCTCAAGAACAACATGTCTTGATATTAGTGCTTAGTGTTTGCATGTGATCCCCTTCTCCCTGGAGCAAACTATGGCCCAGAGATGGTCAAATGACACAGAAGGAAGTGGAATTCAAGAACCCCAAGGACCATATTCAGAGCTGCTCTGCAGAGTTACCCTTGACTTTAGTAAAACATCAGATATTTGGGAGTATCAGAGTAAAAAGCATCTGAGAGTGATCTCAAGTTTACTTCAGCCAATATGTATGGTCTGGGGCAATAAATAAAGTTCAGTTCAAAGCAAGTCAATATTAAACTTAATATTCTAAGATTGAATAGACCAACTCTGAGCACTAAGTTAAAAATGTGGGGGAAAAAACCCAAAACACAAAACAACTAAAACAAACTCCACTTCTTTCACCTCCAGGAGAAAATAAGAAAGCCATTCTTGATCACATGGTAAATGATAAAGTTGTTTGGTAAAGAGCCACAGTGGACATACTCTAAATGACAGGCAATGGGAGACTGAAATCCCATGAATTGAGTGGTTGTCTCTAGTAAGAGTGAGTGCTGGGGTTTTATTAAATTCAAGTTTTCAATTATAATATTTGAAATTATTACCTCTAACATGGCAGTATAGGACAATTACTAAAGGAATGAAGAAAACTGTATTTATAAAGTGTAAAAGTGCACCATGAATCTTAAGGCTGTAAAGATAGGTGTCTGATATCACCTCCATGTTGGTGCTGGAGCAGGAAGTCATCAGCATTGGCAGTTGTGGATGGATCATGCCAAGGACAAGAAGGCAAGAGAAGAGAGGGAGGAGGAGGGGATGGCACAACTGCTTTAAGTTCCAGTGATGGGCAAGCCACTTACTAATTGTGAGCCCAGGACTCTTAGGGGGAAATATGGATTGTCATTCGGGGCTGCGTAAGAATTAAATGGGATCATGTACATAAATGTGCCCAACTCAGCATGGCATGTGGATGGCATTTAATAATTCGGGATGAACGTACTCTGAGGTAGCAACTAGAGCGCAAGCCTGGGAGAAGAGAACACAGCCCACTAGGATGACCTAAGATGGAAAAACCCAAAAGACAAGATGTTATCGTGTATACTTGATTCTGAAAAAAGGCGTCTCACAGATGAGACCCTGCACATTAATCTCGTCCATGCCTCTCACTTTATAGATGAGGAAACCAAGACCCTGTGCAATTTCGTGAGCTACCCCTGGTCAGATGGACAGTGAGCAGAAGCTGGGGCAGATCCCGCATCCACAGACCACCCACCAGAGTTCTTGCTGCTTGGAGAATAGTATTTCTTTAGGAATAAGAAGGTTTGATAATGCAGGATCCTAGGATAAAAGATGGAGAATCGGCCAAAGGAGCATATCCCAGGAAAAGGCGGGTGCAGTCAGAGCCAGGAAGTGGGTGTTCAGAAAGTTTAAACCTGAGCCATCACCAACAGAGGGAAGAGTGAGACAGCAGGCTTTAAACTGAGATAAGCTGGCTGAAAAAAAGATACTGTACTTATGGGACATTAAACAATAGAACGGATATGGTTAGTTGTGCATCTCCACTGACTATATTGCGTAAGAAAGAGAGCAATGAAAGCTGTCGGAAAAACCAGGACTTGGGGACACAGCTTTTGAAGGAAAAGTCTTCCCTGCCCCTTTCACCCAAAGGGATCTGGGGATCTTCCTACAGGTATTGGGCCAGGCAGCCCCAGACTTGTGGTGTCACCTCCTCACAACTTCAAATCCTAGTGTCTTTCACAGTGTGTAGCTCAGAGCAGCTAAATAGAGGAGAATTCTTGGTGAGCTTTTTTTTTTTTTTTTTTTTTTTGTAGCATTCAGACCTCTTCCTTGAAAAGACTTACAGCGAACTCCCCAGACACACTAGGAGTTGCTGGGTAGGGCGCCGAGTGCCGTGTCAACGGTATTAACAGTTTCCATTTTTTCATTCCTTGAACAATACTGTGCCATAATTAGGGAACCAACCCCAGTTCAATAAATCAGAGTTGGCTCATTTTCTATTTATTCTGGTTGACCTTAAACTATCTCAGGGTCCAAGTTTCTAGAGGCCTAGGAGTCACATAGTAGCTCATCAGTGAGTGACTAATGCAATTCAGCCAGGGTTGGGGTGATGCTGGTAGGTGGGGATCAGAGCTTTTGTTATAGCCACCTCAGTACTTACCTGTCTTAATATGACTGAAGCCCGTGAATCTACAAAATGTACCATGGAGAAATCCAGGATGATGGTGTGGATGCTGGGCAGAAGAGATGGTTCTGAGTGAAGGATGGCTGATCTGCTCCTGGCCTGACTTTGAGCAGCAGCAGCAGCAGCAGCAGGAAGTGGCATCGGTGTGTCTCTAGAGAGGTTTTTAGGGAGCCAGGCTTTTTCCACATCCTCAAAATTTTGCCCTGGATTTCTCTGAAACGTGGAAGATGCTATGTATGGTACTTGTTCATCGGATGATGTTTGGCTCGTGTTCCCGCTGTCCAAACGTGTGCAGCGGATCAGGTTAATGGAGGATCCGTCATGGTCCCGTTTACTTTCAAATCGTTCTGTGTAAACAACCTGGGACAATAGTTAGGGGAGGACTGCGATAAGACTCAAACAAGGAAGGGCTGGCAGTGCTTGCAACTATGCCGTTTCTGACTAACTTGCTTTCCTCTCCCTTAGGAAGCTTCTCCATGGTGTACACATCGTTTACTCGGGTATCTCACTGTCACTTCAAGCTCATGACTAAAACAACCACATTCATCTTGCTTTATCCTCACCACTCAGAAGCTTCCCCTCCCAACTTCCCTATGTGCGTCAGTGACATTATCATGGTCCTAGTGAGCTGGACTTAAAATCATCTTTGATTGACTCCTTTCCCTCATCCCTGGGTTCTAATTAGCCTCCACTGTCTTCTCATGCTTTGAAACATTTCTTCCATTAGTTCCTTTTCTCAATACCACCTTCTTTTATCAGTGAGACGATCTTCTGCCCGACTTCCTTAAGAAGGAAAAAACTACTTGAGCAGGGATGTCTTTACCTGTCACTCCTTTCACTCTCTCAACAGGCCTGTATGCCTGCCATGGCTGAAGTTCACCATCAAGCACCAGGAATATAATGGCCTGCAAGATGCTAGTGCCAGCTCTGCAGTCACAGGGACCAGTTTTCACCTAGAGAATGGCACGTGCCCATTCAAAGAATAAATAATAGCATATGTGGACAAGAACTATAAGGCACATGGAAAAATGGAAGGAATTCATTTTCTAGAGTGGTATAATTTGGGAAAAATTCTTTTTCCTTTTTCATAGTCTCATAGTTCTGGGCACACAGTAGGAGCTCGATAAATGTTAGATGATTCTATTCTAGTTTCAGGTGTATTTACGGATGTCCTGTGAGTGCCCTCTATAATACTGAATTATATAACATAAAAATTAGATATAGGGTTAATTCTGTCCTCTTGGCAAGAAAGTTGTTATTTTCTGGGAGCTCCATGGAACCTGCACTGTTAGGGCCTATATATGTAGAACCTACATATGGAAACCTACATATGTAAATACGGGCTGCCCCGTATTTACAGGGGCCTGTGTGAGGAGGGGGACAGGAGGTGTTTGTGTGAGGCTGTAAATCTGCATGCGGGGCAGGGGGCGGTGTCTGTAATAGAGCTGCTCCTCCCAAGTGTGTGTGTAGACTGCGTAAAATGCCCCACAGCCAGAAATGAGCAGCCCTGCTCTGGGGAAAGGGAATATTTAGATCACGACTGAGTCGGGAATAATGAACACTTTGTTCGTCAGCTGAAATAACCTGCAGATGCTGTGAAATCGCCATCACTGCTTATGGGCCATTCACAGCCTATCATCACTTCCTTGGTTGCAGGCAGACAGCAGGAGACCCTGACAGGTCCTTGAGAACCCCAGCCACGTTGACCCTGCCTGCCTGAGTTGGGATTATAAAACAATCTTTAAGGCCCAGTATTTTCTGAAATCTAAAGGCAGGCAGCTAAAGGTCTGGAAAATAGCCACAAGTAGGGAATTACCCTCTGTACTCTGTAAGTCTCTAACCATTGAGTAGGGACTCAAGATCCGTCACCATATCCTCCTGCCTACTTTCAAGTCAAGCTCTGACCCTCAGAGGGGAACTCATATCTTCATTTCTGAGTAGAAATCATTAATTTCCCATTACCCATGGTCCATCTAGGAGTCAAAATCCCTGAGGGGGGGTTGATTTTCTTTTCTTAAAACAACTAACTACTCGTGCACTTCTTTATGAAACGTGGAGACAAATGCAGAAAAGAAGAGGTTTCTAACCCTGGGCGGTGGCTCCAGTTCATCACAGTTGCAGAAACACCGACAAATCGTGCCCTCCTGTGAGCTGCCTTCACTTTCACGAAACAGGCCGAACACCTCTTCTTCTTTAAGCGGCACACTTACCATTTCCACCTGAAAGACAGAAGAGTGCTCTCACCTCGATGGCAAGTGATGTCAAGTGGTGGCAAGCGGCAGGGAGCGGTCCCTGGGGAGGGCAAGGGGAGCAGGTGGGGAGCAGCGGGAGGGGGACCCGCACCTCTTCCAACAGCTTGTGCTTTAGATGGTGCACATTTACAAACGTGATGGAGTTGCAGCACTGGAAGATTTTCACCCCAGGAATGGTCACAATCTGCAAGACAAATGTACAGTTCAGAGGAACTGCTCAGCTTGTTTATGGAGTAAGGAAAAATCTTTAGAACTTCCTGGAGACTCTGTATTCTTCTTCATAAGAGGCAAGAATCAGCAAGTTTCTTCCTCCCATTTTCACCCCCCGCCTTTCTTGCTTTCTTTTTCCCCCTCCATTCCCTCACTCCTATCTTTTACTTTGGCCTTCCACCCCCTAAAGTAGATTTTAAAATTATCCATAACTGGCCGCAGGACTCTAGAACTTACCTACCTTGTTAAGTTCCCCACCTCAGCCATTATGTGTCCCTCTTCCTGCCTTTGTCAAGTGTGTCTGGAGTGCAGCAAACAACAGCAAAGGGATTTTGTAGAAACTCTAAGCAGCAGACTGGTCTACCCCATCCTTTGGGCAAAGAAGTAGGACTGATCTTGGTGTCTTACCTCGCGGTAGTCATTGATGCTTCTATAAATGTTGGTGTTAGGGATCTGACCCAGGAGGAGAATCTTAGCTCTGAAAGGGAATGCATTTGCCTTTAGGTCATAGTTGCCTCACCTGCCATGGCTAACCTCCGATTACCTGAGACGAAGTACCTGTGTGACTGAACAGTGATCATGAAGAAGGCAAAAACTATTGAAACAAGTAGTCCGATGTCCAGTCCCAGGAAAATTGCAGATGTGAATGTCACCATCCAAATAATCTGATAGAAAAGGAGAAGGGAAAAGGAAAACCATGATAATAAGCAGAATGAAAAAAAATCACCAGTCCTATCTCTCAGCTCGCCTTTACCCTCGCCCTCCTGATACCTGGGATTTAGAGTACAAATTCCAACAATCACATGAACTGATGCCATTACAAATGGCTGGATTCCGAGGGACTCAAGAGTCACCATATCCTCCTACCTAAAAGAATTGCCAATTCTTTTGTGCTTCCCTGGTCATTTCTCTCTTCAGTTCTCTCTCAAAACTTCAGTTTCCTCATGTGAAAAATAGGGGTAATAATATCTATTTTATAGGCTTTCTTGAGATTAGAAATTGCCATTTGTAAAGCAACAAACTTGCCAAATGGCAGCTGGTATTTTAAGATCTATAATAGTTACTGGGAGAGTCAACATCCTTTTCAAGTCCTTCTCCATTACTCTCAGCAGGTGACTTGACTTCCCCCTTCACGGAGAAGATAGGCTAAAACTCCCTCAAATGTTTACCTCCCCCTCCACCTGCCACTTGTTAGTTAGCGTCTTCACTCAACTTTCCTCCATCCCCTCCAGCCCTGTTGGAAGTGCTCTCTCTCCTCCTAGAACCAGAAGCTCTGCCTGTACCCTGGACCACATACCCTCTTAGCTCCTCAGACCCCTTTTCATCTCTCTACCTCTACTGGGTCCTTCTCCTCTCATCATATTACCCTCCCTCCATCGTTTATTTCTTGCTGTTTCTCCTTTCTGTCCCCTAGCTCTGTGCTCCAGAGAGAAGGGGGAAGCTCCATCAGTTACTCTGGCAACACACCCCCTTCTCTTAGTAGGATTTGTGTCTCCAGGTTAAAAGTCATTCAAATATGCAGTGCATGACAAACCCTTTGTACTAAATGTGTATGTAACTACAGCCACTTAATTAATTCCTTTTTATTTAATTTTGCATAGTTGGAGTGAGGTCACAGTATTTCCATGCCCTAACAACTTTGACTGCTCTATTTAAAGCAAATGTAGAGTCCTTGGAGTTGCTAGTGTCCTGCATGTCGATGTCTTTTGTTTGTCTTCTTTCCCTCTGTCTGACCTTCCCCTCTTTCAGGGGAACCCGCCCCTACCTCAGCCAGTACATCTACACTCACACAGTCATATTGGTTCTGCCTCCACAGACTGGGGAGGTAGTAAATGGTTTCAAGGTAGGGTAGGATGTTGCTCACGATAATACCGGCCAGCACAGCCTGTGGGGAAAAGACAAGCTCTGCTTTATTTTCCCCTCAGGGGTAAAGCTCCCAAATCTTCACAAAGGAACAACCAAAAGTTAGCCTTGCCACTCAGAGATATTAGGCATTGATATTTTATAAAAATATCATGTTCGTGCTTTCACTCATTGCCTAATTAGATAAGTAGTCCCCACATTTTCCTTTGCTCTCCTCTGTGATTTGTCAAACACAGAGGACAAGGCAAGGCCAGGGTCTGGCTGATTCAGCTGGGAAAGCTTCACCAAGCCCCTCTCAGATTCCGACAGTGCAAGGAAGAGTAGCCAGAGACTGCAGCCCTCTAGCCCCTCTGTGGCTGTGCTGTCACTTTTGGTGCCTGGGAGAGGACCCTCAGGGACTGGCAGCTTTGGCTACTTGGCCTTGCTTCGTCCATTTGTTTGACACATCTGCATTGCTGCATTGCCTGGAACCATTGTCAGATTGGATGACAAATTAAGGGGACTTCCATTCAGAGAAAATCTGAAATCGTTTCAATTGGGCTTTTATTCAAGTCTAATCATGATACACTGTAGTTATTTCAACAATGAGATACCATTTTTTCGTCCATGAAATCAAATTAGCAAGCAGAAAACACCTGATATATATCATTGTTGTGTATGAAATGATACAGCCCTTTTGGAAAATAATCCAGGAATATATCAATGCGTGCTGATATACTTTCACACAGAAATTTTGCTTTACTTTAGAAATCTATCCTAAAAATAGAAAAGGGTAGATGTGCAAAATTACTCATTGTTGTATTATTTATAATAACAAAAATTCAAGCAATCTACTTTTCTAATAAGAAAATAACTAAATAAGTTATAACATGAGGTATCATGCTATATATTAAATACAAACAAGAATACAAAGTTAAATGTCCAGTTAGGTTGCAACTATACAAAGTAATATCAATTCATAGAAAATAATATTGATGAGATATATGCCAAAATGTTAATAGTGGTTCATTTGTAATTATGGATGATACTTTTATCTATTATGAATTTTCCAAAATTAAAAAAAAAAGCATGTCTACTTTTCTAATGGAAAGAGAGTTTCTTAAATATGAGAAAATGAAAATCTATACTCGTGCCCCGACTGGTGTGGCTCAGTTGGTTGGGTGTTGTCCCGCAGGGTGAAGGGTCACCAGTTCGATGATTTCTGGTCAGGGCCCATGCCTGGGTTGCGGGTTTGGTCCTGGTCGGGGGTGTGAGAGAGGCAACAGATCGATGTTTTTCTCTTGCATCGATCTTTCTCTCCCTCTCCTTCTCCCTCCTTTCCCCTCTCTCTAAAAATAAATAAATAAATAAATAAATAAATCTTTGAAAAGAATCTATACTCATAAGATGTAAAAATCATCAGGGCCTTAAAGTAGATCTAACCTACTTTAAGAAATATTTTCTTGTGTCCATGAAATCCCAGCGCTGGCTTAACATTTCTCAGCCTTTTCCTAGTCACTCTCTCCTCTACATACTCTGCCTGGGAGTTAGAGCTGATCCTACCACCGGGACCGTCTGGATCCAAGCTTACTCCGGTTTTCTGAGGTTACTCAGTGACCAGCTGGACTCAGCAGTAGAGGAGGGAAGAGTAAAGATGAAGTTAGCAGAAATTACTTCTTGCCCATTTTCATCTTCTTTTCAGTCAGGAATCTCTAAACTTTCTGCAATTTGCAGGGAGACATGATGGGAAGAAAAAGATTTCAACTTCACGGGATTTTTATAAGACTTTTAACTTGAGAGAAGGAGTGGTAGGAGGAAACATTTTCATGAAACAATATATAATAAAAAATTTACCTTTCTGAATGCTAAGGTTAGACATGTTCATGTGTAAAGAAGAATTAAGTTTATATATAATTTCCATCATCCAAGAGATTACCATTGTTAACATTTTGGCATGTTCTAAACAATTTTTCGCACAAACTGAAACACTTTTGTATCATGTTTTTAAAATTTTGATATCTTAGCCAGGATGCTCCAACAATTCTTCTAATAAGGATTTTGCAACAAGCAGTTCATAGTCTTTCAAAGAAGAAAGGAATCTTTAATCCCCATAGAGCCCATTGGTATAGTGATTCAGATATCCCACTGATC
>PVJD01012746.1:0-37986 GCA_004026545.1 Mormoops blainvillei | reverse complement strand
CTGGGTTTTCAGGGGCCGATGAAACTTGGATGCTCATTAAGATTACTGAGCCTCATCATTTTTAATGTTAGGCCCAAGGTAATATTTAATGAAGCTGAAAAGTATATTAATAAAATTGCTTGTAGTAATTAGTGGGAAATTATAATGGTAGGGTGATGGGGAGATTTTAGAAATCAGCGAGGAGTGATCAAGACCAATCTGGAATGTCACTACTTATTATTTTTCGCTTTCAATCATCGTGAACTAACGGCACCTTTGCTTTTTTTATCTTTGCAAAGAAAGTCTTTGAGTAGGCTCATGCATATTGCTATTATTTCATCTTGTTTTGTTCTCTCCTGGGTATCATAGAGAGCTAGAGCTAGCTGGGTCTTTAAAATGATTTGTGAACCATCATACTGCCCCCTAGAGGCAAATGGGATCTCCAAGATCTCTTCTGTTAGGGCATCTTATCTGAAAAGATGGGCAGTCAGAGTCCACGCTGGCTGCCCTGAACTGAAACGAGAACACGAGATGTCAGTGCGGCTCAGCAGCCCAGAAAACATAAATAAAGGTAAAGCCCCCAAAGCTCACAGATTTAATCTAACGGGGAGTTAGATTAAGATCAAGGTCCTGAAACCATCGTTGCATCTCTGGTTTGACTCTTCCCTTAACCCGTCTTTACCGGGCCCCTGTTTTGTTTGACAAATGATCAGGGTTCCGGGAAGGCAGGACCTGAGCTTGGTTGTGGTGGCGTTTCCCTCGTCATGGCCATTGTTGTTGTCCACTCTGGTCTGTTCCTTTGTTCCTGCTCAGACCGGGTGGGCGGGGGTCAACCTGGAAAAAACATAAAGCGGGCGGGAACTTTCAATATCTGAGACAACATTATTTGTTGATTAATAGAACAGGTACCTAAACGACTGACATACGTGTATTAGTTTCTTCTGTCCCTCTCTAGCTCTCTTCCTGCCACACATTTTCTTTGAGAACTTACCATGCACAGTGCGGGCTGGGTGCTTGCCTGCTAGCTCCTGGGACTGTAGCGGTGCGTAGATGCCGCTCCTGTCTTTCAGAGGTTGGGCCAGCATTGGCTGGTGAGCAGTCCTGTGACGGCGAGCGGACGTGGAGGCTGGGAAGGAGTTGGGCAGCTCAGTGCCAGGGGAGGAGGGGGAGGCTCGAAGGGTGTGGAACATGGTGTGATTTGTGTAAGTGAGGAAGGCAAAGGCAGGCATTCCAGGCCGGGGGAAGGGCACACACAGGTGGGAACAGAAGTGGGTGCGAGTATCCAGGATCCAGGGAGCTTCACGTGGCCAGCGATGCTGGGTCCCTGGGTGTCTGTCCTGTGAATGGGGGGCAGTGGGCCTGGGAGTGTGTGTGTGTGTGTGTGTGTGTGTGTGTGTGTGTGTGTGTGTGTGATCCCATGGATGTTGCTCCACTCTTCATGTCTTGGTTCTGTTGGCAGTTTGTTTTCTCTCTGTTGGGCTCGTTCTCTACATGTTTCCACACATAGTTGTGTCAATTGTATAGTTTGTCATCCCAGAGAAGGGAGCCACTTTTTCCTAAAGGCTTAAAAAATGTGCCCTGGGGGGATTCAGATTGGGGGAAGTCAGGTCACTTGCTGTCACTGAGCCTCTTCGTGAAGCTAGGGGATGGGATGTGCTTTGACTGGTCAAGCCTGATGCCTGTGTTCCTGCCACTGGTAGGAATGGAGGGAAGGAGTGAGGTCTATGGGATTTCATTTGCAGAAGCAGCAAATGCTAAGTTTGCTATCCAGGCCAATATTTTGGTGACAAGAGTCATCTGATTCCCATACTACAGATGAGGCTCAGAGAAGCAAAGTGGACAGCCCACGGCTACTCCACAGTGAAGAGACAGACCCAGGATTAAAGCCCAGCCTTTCCTGTGTCAGAGGTCAAGCGCTCCACCATTATTGGTTTATATGATGGATTTGGACCCCATAGCATGACCAGAAACCCACCAGCACGGGGCTGGCCCTGTCAGTGGCAGACACGCAGTGAGCCAAAGAGCTAGCCTCATATGGCCCATGGATGCCCTGCTGGGCGGCGCGACCTCACTCAGCACTGGCCGGGTGAGCCAGCCCTCTGAGCCCGCAGGTCCCTCTGCCTAGGACTCCTTACCCGTCCTCCTTTGCAGCGGAAATTCTACCTCAAGTTCGCGCCGGCCTTGCCAGTGGCCTTTCTCATGCCACAGCCCTCCTCAAAGACAGAGCCCACGCTCTTCTTTCCTTGGAGTCGACAGGGACAGCGCGGTGCCTGCCACGTGGTTAGGGCCAGAGGAACCAAGCCCACGAGGGGCGGCCTGGGAACGCGTACGCGGTGCTTTGCAGCTCACGGGCTGCGCTGGGAAGGATTGCGCTCAGCTTTCCAGTTCTCCCGCTCACCAACCTCCCTTCCTCACCCGGGTGGTGGGGATCATAAAAGGAGGGGAGGATTGGCTGAAATAACCCCTGGAAAATGCTTAATGCTTCGCATAAAGCCGGGGGCACAGCAGTGACTCAGTAAATATTAGCGATCATTGTTAGCCATGGCCGCTGGCTCATGGAGATTCCATGGCTAGTCGAAGCTCATCAATCAGATGGTCGATGATCAGATGATCTGAGCAGATGATCAGATGCCAAGCAGGTCCTCGAACTCAGGTCTTCTGGCTCTTGTCTCATTTAGCAGAAAGGAGTGAGAGTTAACAGGCCTCATGTTGCTGCCTAAAGCATACTGAGACTCAGAAGAAGGTGCTAGTATCCCCCAGGAGAGTGAAGCTCACTTGTCCGAGAGATTTTCCCAGGAATCAGTTGGTCGGGAGGAATGCACAGGATGTGAGAACAGAAAGCCTCATGTCAGAGGTGTCATTTAAACACAGAGCCAGTCTGTCCTTGTCTGTGACCCCGCCGGCTCTGGTGGGAATTCAGTTGTACGTGCGGAGCTTATTCTGCAAAGCGTTAGGTTTACCTGTGCCTGAGATGTTTGGTTGCAAGATGATAATCAGGCTATAAACTTTATACTGCTATTTATACTCCTATTACCAACTTTGTGCCTCTTGGGAAATACATTGAAAAGATGGTTTTTTTTAGACATTGAAGTAGAGAGATGGGTTTGTGTTTTGAAGTTTCAAGGTATTTACGTGTCTCTGTGTGTATGTTCGTAGGCATCAAATTTTATCAAGCCCTCCATTGAAGTCAATAGGTCACAAATTAGATTTATAAACTGACTCTTCTCTTTCTGAAGAATATTAATCTTTTCTCCTTGCAAGCCTGACAGGGGTTTTGGACTCCAGTCCCTGCAACCTGCTCCGTGACTGTGTGAATCTGGATCTAGGAGGCTGGGCCCCGAGAGGTGGCTAGTTGTCTTCTCCCACATTCCTGGGCTTGAGGGGATGACAGGATGAACACAGGGTGACAGCCCCCGAGGTAGAGCCAGCCACCGAATATTCCAAACTCATTTCCTTCTCTTGTTTAGCCGTCACACGTCAGTATTGATGGTCTCCTGTGACACTCCCACCGCTGTTTGGAGCCAGGCGCCGGGTGGGAGGGAAGAACCAGGGGTGGTGTGTTACTCAGGGTGGGAGGGCGGTGGCCAGGCCGAGGCGAGCAGGTACCTTAGCGAGTGTCACTTGCAGAAAGACTGGTGTTGGTCAGCACCTCTCTCTCTGTATGGTGGCGGGGATGAGACGGCATCGCGGCATGTCGCCAGCTTTGTCACTTTGTTGATTATCTTTGCCTCTTGGTTGTGGAGCAGGTGGCAAAAATACATTAGGAATTCACCACCACCAGAAAAATGAAAGTAGAAAGTTTTGTTTTTCCTCCCAGGAGATATTTGGAAAAATGGCGGCCGATATTCCTAGGTGCCACTGTGGGAGCTGGCAACACCTGTCATTTCTACTTTCTTAGCATCTCTCAAATATCTGCTGTTTCTTCCCCAGGGCCATTGCCTGGGGTCAGGCCCTCATCCTCTCAATGCCTGCCCAGACACCTGTCAAACTGCCTTCCAGGTGAGCTCCCTGCATCCTCTCTCCTCATGCTGAATCTGAGCTGAGCTGCCACAGGACTGTCTAAGATTCTGCAGCCGCTGTGCCACTCTGGTGCTCACACCCTTCCCTGGCTCTCCATGGCACCTTGTTAGCCTGTCTGAAAGTGTCTCCACAATTGATTGGCTCTTGCAGGCCAGGGCCCCTGGACCATCTGCCCCTCTACTGCTGGCCCCGCCTCTTCCCAAGGCATGGCCCATTCTCTCAGGCTACCCCTTCCCACTTTCTCACCTCTGTCTGGCCGCACCCCGTCTGCCTGGCCAACTCCCATGAGTTCAGTGCATCCTCAGGTCTCCTCTGCTTCCAGGCTGAGCCCAGGGCCTGCCTCTGTACTTATATTCCCAGATTCTCTTTCACGTTGCATTTCACAAACAATTCACACAGTTGATTACTCGTCTGTTTTGCTCACTCGGCACACTGAGTTCCTCGCAGGAAGGGGGCTGTGCCTCATTTTTCTGTGAACCCCTGAGCCAGGGAGAAGCGTGTTATGGGGGTACTGAGACAGTCCTGAGTTCCAGTTCCACTTAGATCTGTGTGCTTTGGGTAATTCGGTTACCTTTCCTTAGCAGTATTGTAGTAAAGACCGAACAGCCACTATTGCATGGAGTTACTGTGGGTATTAATTCTTATAGAATTGTACCTGTCACAAAATAAGTGAGCTAAATAAATGTTAGGTAGTTTCTTCCTCCGCCTGCTCCTCATTATTATTACTAGTTTCTGGAAATGCTAGATACTCAATAAACTCTTGTTGAATAGGACTAAGTGGATGAGTGACGTGAATCATTTTGTTGAGTTACGACTTCATCTGAAACAGAGTTAATAAAAGAACATTAATTTTCTGGTGTCCCTTTTTTTTCTCTGAACTTTATTTTCCTTTCCCCCAAGAGTGAATGACTCTCAGACATTAGCAGAACATTTTACTTTTCTTCAGCGACCCAGGAACGCCTGGAAGAGAGCCGTTTTTGCCCAAGAAGCTAATAGCTAAAGTCAGGATTCACCTCCCTGCTGGTTGAGTGACACCCCATTTTCCCCTCTTAAAAGAACTAAATGGCCTATATTTCTTTTTTAAATTAAAGTGAATGAAAATGAATTTCACAGCTCCCTTGGAGATGCCTGGAGACACACTGGGATGTCAAACAAAAAAAGTTGGGAATGGCTGAGCTTAAGCACGGCACTCTGGGTTCCCAAGAAAGATGAGACATGAGGAACATCCATTGTGGAGGAGGAAGGGGCGGGGCCGGGGGGTGTTGGTGGGAATCAAGGAAAACAGCTCGACTGTGAGACACAGAAGTGGTGGGGGGAGAGGGAGCAGAGTGGGAAGGGAGGGTCCTGTTGAAAAGAAGCTGTTGAGTGACTGACTGATCTTTAACTTCCGTGAAAAGGAGCAAAACCAGTTCAAGACATGCTGAATAATTGCCCGAGAATTATTCCTGGCCGCCCTATAAATGATTCCTCGCTATGCAAAAATATTGAAAGCAGAAAGGAAATGGTTGTTTTGAGCTTGGAGATTTCTCAGCTCTCTGACTTTGCTAACGAGATTTGAGCCTATTATCCTTGTCTCACTGTGAGCCTTCGTCAATAGCAGAACTTGTATCTCCTGAGGGAGTGTCTACTGAGTTCATATCTGTTTAACAAGTGTTTATTGAAATCCCAGGATGTGTCTGGGGCTGAGATTGGATCCAGGCACCATGCTGGGGTTGTGACGACTGATTCCTTGGGCCCGAGGGGATTCCTGGCAAGTTGAGGGGGAACCATTGGAGAATTGGTGCCTGAGCCCTTCCCTCCCAGAGATCAGTGGCCCTTTTAGGCCTTCTGGCGGCATGGAAGAAGCAGACCAACTGGTCTGGGCCCCTGAGTGCTTTTCCCTGCGTTCCCACCATCCTCGTCTTTTTCGTTGTGAACTACGCTGATAATCTTAAATCTTGAAACAGAGCCCATGACCCTGTTGGCTCTGCATTGCACCTGGCTTCCTTTCCCCCTTGGATAAAATCCAACCTCATGAGCCCCGGAGACCTGGCAGACCGGGCCCCTGCCAGACTTCTTAGCCCTGTTCTCTCCCATTTCTGAGCCTTTGCATGCGCCTGTCCCCCTCTTTGGAATACCCCTCCCTGAACTCCGCATGGCACGGGGCTCCTGAGTTCCCAGGGTTTGGCTTAGATGATGTCTCTGAGCCACAGAACTTAAATGCACCTCCCTTGCCCTCCTGTCTGTCTCTGTCTCTCTGTTTCCCTGTCTCCCTCCCTCCCTCCCCGACATCTGTAATTGCTATTTGTAATTACTATTTGTTTTATTACTCTTGTCTTTCTTTTCCCGCGAGGTTGTGAGCTCAACAGGGCAGGCCCTGTCTCTGTGTTGTTGGCGTCTTTGTCCCAGTACCTGGCATGCAGTTAGTGCTCAGTACCCGGTACCTGACCTGCCTACGGCGGCTGAGTCAGCAGCCAATAGCATTAATGAAACAAGAAAAGGGAGAGAATTTTAGGGACAGAGGTATTATGGAGGGAGTGCTGCCTCGAGAGACCTGAACCAAATTCTCTGGCCCCTTGGGGCCTGGTTTGTCTTGTGTGTAAAAGAAATTATGCTCAAGCGTCTGCCCTCCTGGCTCTCAAAATTCATTGAATGTAAAGGCTCTGACATAGAACAGTTTATTGATTGACAGGTCTTTGGCCCGAGCCTGCCCCAGAAATGTTTTCACGAAGAGGCGTTGCTCTCGGCCTGCCTGTCTCCCGTTGCCGTCTTCAGGCTTAATTCGAGGCTGTTAGCCTGTAAGTAGTCACACACCAGACACACCAAATAACCTTGGCAGGAGAGCCGGGGTAGCGGCGTGGAATAACAATTTGATTTTAGGTAGTTAAGCGCCGAAGGCCTCTACACCACCGTTGTTTGCTGCCTCGTTTTAATAAGTTAAGCAAGTTCTGTGTGAGATTTTAAAATTTGTTCAGTAATGTTTTATTGAGTCGTCTACACTGGCTTGGAAGCGGGGGGCGGGAGGCGCTGTTGAAAAAGGCTCCCCGCCACTTCGAGGGACTGTTAAGAACGCCCAGCGGAGCTTGTTACACACTTTGCTGCATTTAATCCTCCCGGCGACTCCGTGGGGGCGGTGCCTTCGCCTCGCCGCTTTACAGGTGGCGAAGCGCAGGTTGGATAGGCTGCCTCAGTGGCAAGGCCGCACCTTGGGGAGACGCAGGACTTGCATCTGGGTCTGCGATTCCAGTGCTGACCATAGATGGGGGTCTGCCCCGAGGAACCGATAATGTATTGCTCGTAGTAGGAACCGCATGCTAGAAAGAAGTAGCAGTGCAGCCCACCATCTGCGCTGTGGGGGTCTTCCTCTCAGGCGTGGAAGGCCGCAGCCTTCCCAGGCCAGTTCCCTTGACCAGCACTGCCTGCAGGGACTCCCCTATCCCCGAAGTCTGTAGGTGGTCAGCCTGGCCCGCTGCCCTCTGGTCAGCCCTACCTTCTCCCCTCTCCCAGCCCCTGCCTACCCGTGCTGGGATCCAGGATGGACTCTGGTCTCGGCCCAGCATCAAAGGAGGCTAGGCTCGTGCACGTGAGCCATTCTCGGCCATGAAATTAGGGGAGGAAGCGAGAGGGAAGCAGTGCCAGTCGTGAAACTCTCCAAGCCCTGAGTCTGACAAATGTTACCTGTTTCCCAATCCCGTGATATGAAAAGACTTTATAAAGGTCACGTTCTTTGTGTTATTTGGGCCAGCTCACTCACTGGGTGACCCAGGGAAGGTCATGTCCCTGCCTGGGCCTCGGTTTACCCATATGTTGAGTGGAAAGGCTGAACAGGATAATTTTACAAGTCCGTGGTGTGTTCTTTGGCCTGCCCTTGAACTTTTCACACATTGTCATGTAAAGGGGCCTAGTGGTTAGGGTCACAAACTTTTGAGGCAGGGAGACTTCAGGTGGGGTTGGTTGCCTACAGGCTTTGTGACTTTGGGGAAGCCAGTTAAGCTTACTGAACCCCCGTTTCTCCATTTGTAAAGTAGGGTCAACACTAGCACCTCCCTCTGAAGTTATTTGTGAGGATTGACTGGCATAACCCAGGCAATCTAGCCTGTGTCTGAGACACAATGAAGTCTGATTACTCATTAGCCAAGTGTTAGTTATTACCTCTTCCTTCGCCTCCCTTCTTGCCTGAATTCCTGATCTTGTCTTTTCTTTCTCTCGACATGGAGTCCTTTAC
The DNA here is from genome assembly GCA_004026545.1 of Mormoops blainvillei. NCBI lineage: Eukaryota > Metazoa > Chordata > Mammalia > Chiroptera > Mormoopidae > Mormoops > Mormoops blainvillei. The sequence goes on along the minus strand of PVJD01012746.1, from coordinate 29,783 downwards.
ATTTCCATCTTTGGCCTTGTGGATTGAGAGTAATCAACTCATCAAACAATTCTCCCAGGGCTCCCGAGGTTCGAAGGACCTCTGCTGCACTCTGTGCTCTGCCAGGCGCCAACCCCGCAAGTGCCCCGGTGCCTGGCAGCTGGAAGACCGGGCTCTGGCAAGAGAGGGCTCCCCTGTCTTTAGGACCAGAGTCCTAGAGCTTTGAGGTACATGGGTTTATCTCATCCAGCACTTACAGGATGATGTGATTCCCACGGGCCACACGGGACCTAGGACCGCTGCCCAGCAGGCCTGGCCTCAGAGTACTTGGCCTTGATGGTTGTATCAGTTTGCAAAGGCTGCCTGAGCAAAGTCCCGCCCTGACCGGCATATGTACCAGAAGTTTATTGTCCCACAGTTCCGGGGTCTAGAAGTCCATGACCGAGGTGCCGGCCGAGCTGCGTTCCCTCTGAAGGCGCTAGGCGAGAATCTGTTCCGGGCCTAACTTCCCGTGGTTTGCTGGCACGCTCTGGTGTTCCTTGGCCTGTAGAGGTGCCACCCCAATCTCTGCTTCCGTGTTCTCTTGCTGTTCTCCGTGTGTGTGTGTGTGTGTGTGTGTGTGTGTGTGTGTAGGCCTCTGTGGCTGGGCTTTCCCTTTCCCCAAGGCTACCGGCGATACTGGGTTAGGGCACACCCTCCTGACCTCATGTGACCTCGATTATCTCTGTGAAGGCCTTAAGTGCAGGTAAGGCCATATTCTTAGGTACTGGGGGTTAGGACTCCAGCATATCTTTTTTGGGGTGATACATTCAACTCATAATAATGATCAGTGGTTCCACATAGGAACAGTAACATCATTGGGGTATAGGCGAAATAGGGGGAGAGAACTGCAAAGACTAGGCATAAAACCCCCATTTAGATGATCTGCTAGATAAAGCTCAGATCAGGAGGTGGAAGGGAGAGGCTTGGACCACTGGGGCTTGGGTTACATGAGGTATTGGAGGTATGGGAGGCTGGAAGGGCAGCTGGGAGGGAGGGACAGATAGGAGGGCTGGTGGGTGGCTGGGTGGATGAACACCCTCCCCACTACCTTGGCCCACGCCTGTGTGTCTCGTGTGGTCATTCCTGAACTTGACTGAGAGGACAGGCAGATTTAGCTCTCTGTTCTGAGGTGGCCACGGGCTATAAAACTTCTGCTTGTGAAAGATTCTAAGATCCCACGGACAACTCTTCCTGAGGCAGAGATTTGTGGGGACGAAGGCTCTGCAGTTACATCGCTTTCTCTCTCCCCCCTGCAGCCCCGGAGCTGCTGTCCCGGGGGGCCCACTTTTCACTCCCAGAGCAGAGCCAACTGTTGGCTCTGGGCAGGACAGGTTTGGCTTTAGGGGATGATGTATGGTATCTCAGTGTGCTGCCTGGTTAGTAAATTATCCCTCCGATTACTGGACGATGAGACATTTTTAAAACTCAGCGTGCGGGCTTAGTGGTGCCTCTGTGTTCTGCATTTGCACTGGGAATTGACCTTGGATGAACAGACAGGGGGCCTACTCCATGCCGGAGCTGTGATCCTCACTGGTCTTGAGGAATGTCTCTATCTAAAGAGGGGAAGGGAGGAAACTGGCCCTTAATGATCACCTGCTGTGTGTGGCCAGACCGTTAACGTGTTTTGTTTCATTTACCGCTCACCACCATCCTCTGGAGCGACTCTTACACAATGAGGAAACTGAGGCTCAGGGAGGTTAAAGGACTCGCTGGGGGTAACAGACCTAGAGTTTGACCTCAGGCATGATTGACTGCAAAAATCTGTTCTGTCTCCAGTGAGTGACAAATATTTGGACCAAGGGTTGGCAGTCCTTTTTTGCAAAGGGCCAGGTACTAAATATTTTCAGCTTTGTGGGACATATGGTTTCTGTCTGCGTGAAAGCTGCCATTGGTAGCCATAAACACATAAGCCGAGCTATGTTCCAATATTGCTCTATTTATAAAAACAGTCAGTGGGCGAGACTTAGCCTGTGGGGCGCGGTTTGCTGACCCTCGTGTTAGAATAGCTGTCCTGACGGTAAACACTACATTGGCCCAAGGGCCCAGGCTTACCTTCCAGAATGAAAGCTATTCTCTTAGAAGAAGTAAGCCTTGTTCAATGACCTAAGGGCCAAAGGAGACAGGTGGCACGTTACTGTCATCCCTCCAGGGTGATGAGGCTCTTTTTTTTTTTCTGACAACTAGATGTTGTTGCCTTTGGGGACATGGGGGAGACTCGTCCATCCGTCCGTCCATCCCTCTGTCCATCCTGTGTGGTCTAAACAGGAGGCCTATGGTACAGAGGCGATTAAATGAGAAAGAGCAAAATTAGCATAATTTTCTGCTCTGTAGTGACCTTGGCAACTTTTGAAAGTCAGTTCTAAAGTTAATCATAGCAACATTTAAGACCATTATATTTTAAAAGAAAACTTGTGCTCACTGAATTAATAATGTCACACAGGCAACACATAAGGAAATAGCAGAGCGTAATGTCTAAGAATACAGCTTTGTCGTCAGGAAGGCCTGGGTTCAGACCCTAGCTTGGCAACACAGTCCTAGCTGCTCATTGGTTCTCAGCAGGTCACTTACGCCCTGAATCTGGGTTTCCTTGGTGGTTAAGTGGTGAAGGTGAGGTTTGCAATCTTTCGCACAAGAGAATCACCTGGAAGGCTTGTTAAAAACCCGGATGGCTGCTTCAGTACGTTTGGGGCAGGGCCAAGAGTTGGCGTCTCTAATAAGTTCCCAGGTGATGCTGCCACCGCCAGTCCGGGCACTATACTTGCAGAACCCCTGGGTGAGAGGATGCTAAGCGTTCCAGGTCCTCTTTGCCGACAGATCCAAGTTGCCGGATGCGGGAAGCAGGTAATTCCCCACCTCAAGCTCAGGAAGCACACGTGGGGGCGTGCAGACTCCTCCCAATGCAGACTCCTCCAGCTTTGGGAGCCGAGTAGAACCACCCACGGCTACCTGGAGGTGGCCCCGGGCAGGCCCAGCTCTCAGTAGTTCCTTGAGAGAAGCTTCTGGGTGGGTTAGGGGTAAGGGAACGAGGGAGGGACCGGGGCTTCTCCTCTGCCCTCCCCTGGAAGGGAGGATATGTAAGTGTGGGAATCCTTTTAGGTCAGTAAGGGAGATGTTTTACTCCCTGCAAAACCGGGCCCAGGGGTTGGGGGAGGGTACCACGAAAGCAGGTAAAGTGCTTCACAGCTCCGTGGCTGGCATACGGTGAGCAGCAAGAAGTATTAGCGGTTACTGTTTCGTACGGTGTAAAAAAAAATGTATTGTTTCAAAAGTGTGTATTGTGAAGGATCCTTTCTTTTCCTTCCTCAGTTCTGTTCTTTATTGGTAGCCACCATTGACTGTTTCGGGGGTATTTTTTAGGCATTTTCTTTATTGACGCCCATCATTCCTGATTCTGCGGAGTGATAATATACATCTGAAAGAGTTGGCGTTTTCACACTTCCTTCCCCGCACTGTTTATCATCCGTCTTTTTGACCTTTTTATTGCATAGGTGAAAAATACTTTTAATTAGCCTTCATTTAGTTACTAGTGAGGTAGAAAATATTTTAAATGTTTATTTCCCCGTTTCCCCTCCCTGTGACTTGGCTGGATATGCCCTTTGCACGTTTTTCTTTCAGGTGGTTTTCTTCTTTTTCATTTGTAAGAAATAGTAGTTCTTTATCATACATGCACAATTATGTTTTCTTAGGTTTTCTTTTCACCTGGTTATGGGTTTATATATATATTTTGTCACACAGGTATTTTTACTGTATTCTTAATTTTTATGTGGTGAAATTTATCAGTATTTTGCTGCTTTCGGTTTCATGTCATCATCAGAAAGGCCTTCCTCACTTTCATAAAAGAGATTTTCCTTTTTTGTTTTCTGGTAACTTTATGATTTCTTCTTCCTTTCTTCTTTTTATGTTTAATTTATTGATTGGTGAGGGGAGAGACAGAGACAGAGACAGACAGCTAGACATCCATTTGTTGTTCCACTTAGTTATGCATTTATTGGCTGCTCTTTGTACGTGGCCTGACTGGGGATCGAACCTACAACCTTGGTGTGTCAGGAAGACACTCTAACCAACTGAGCTACCTGGCCAGGGCTTCTTTTTCCTTTTTCGATTTAAATCTTTAATATATCAAACCCTTATTTTGATGGAAAGGGTGAAGTAGAGCGCTTGCTTTGTTGTTGTTATTCCAAGGTTACAGCTAGTTGTCTCAATATCTTTTATTGAATAATCTATAATAATCATGTTTCTTACTCATGGGAAAGGCAAACCTGAATAATATTCTTACATATTTTAGGGTCTAATTAGCTTCTATTTATCTCTCTTTCTATTGCTACTGTGGTACCATCTTGCTTTATTACTGTAGCTATGATATGTTTTAATATCAGAGGATTATGCCCCAATATTCTAAAATTTCAAGTTTCCCAGGCATTTTTGCTTGTTTATTTTAGATTCATTTTGCCAAATGCGCCCCAAATTTCACGTTTAGGTTTTGGTTTGCCCTGCATTGGATTTATAGGTTAATTTAGAGGCCACCGACATTTTTACAACATTAGTCCTCTTACCTAGAACAAGATTAAGTTTCTCCATTTACCCAAATCTCTTGTGTTATGTGCCTCCATGGGTGTTTACAGTTCCACTTTGTAGGTGTTGCACTTTTCTGGTTTATTCCTACAACTTTGTTTCTTTTTTATACAGGATAAATGTGTCTATTAGGTTTTCTGATTGGCTACTGCTGCTATAAAAAGATGTGGTTTTTAGGCATATACTTTATATCTGGCTTCCATACTAAAAAGTCTCAGTTCTAATAATTTTCAGTTATGCCCTTGGGTTTTAAGGTAGACAATAATCATCTACAAATAATGGTACTTCTAGCTTCTCCATTTTAATATGTATTCAGTCTTATTTATAACTTTTTTTTCTTGCACTAGACATTCCAGAATGAGGTTAAATAATATGATCAAAGCAGACACTCTGTTTCTTTTTCCTGATTCAGTTACAACACTTCTAGAGTTTTATTAAGTGCGATGACTGTTTTTTGACATAGATATTCTTTATCATTTTAGGGAACCAGCATTCTCTTACTGAGTTTTTTTTTTCCCCATCAGAAATAAATGTTGAGATTATTTATGTCTTTTAGCCCATTGGCCTATTATTTTTACAAATTATGTGACTGAACTTTCACATATGCAACCATTATTGTAATCAATTTGAATTGGTTATGGTTTATTATTGCTTTAATATAGCACTGGATTTGATTTGCTAGTATTTTATACAGCTTCATAATCCCTTATCTGAAACTTGTTGGGTGGAATGTGTTTGCAATTCATATTTTATTAGATTTTAGGAAGGTAATATGATGCAGATACTGTGAATGTTATGTAATAACCCCAGTGGAGTCTGGGGACATATCCCCTTAATCAAACATATTAATATTTATGCAGCCAAACATATGAATGCAAAGTCAAGGCAGAGAAGTAAACGCGAACAGCAGTCCCCGGTCGGGGGCAGCTGTCAAAGAAGCCGAGGTCGGGTTTACTACTGTCTTAGGGTGGGTTCCCTGGCAGCAGGCCCGAGACCAGGGCTCAGGTGAGGATGATTGGTCAGGAAGGGTTCCCAGGAAAAATAGGTGGACAGGTGGACACATGTGACCAGGAAGGGAAAGAAGGGAACCAGCAAAGTCCTGGGGAGGGTGACCGTGGCTCTACCGGAACAAGGGAGCTGGAATGTTGATGTCCCTGTACCCGATCATCATAGTGCTAACAATAGATGAGGGTCCTGAAGAGGGGAGGTGGGAGGGCCTTTGACAGCCCAAGCCACTGCCACCAAGTGAGTTAAAGAACAAAACAGTTTTTTTTAGAAACTTTTTACTTTTGGAATTCTGGACAAGAGATCGTGTACGTGTATTTGATTTTGGCCTTAATATCTAAAAGTGAAGCTGTTTTGTTATACTCCAGTCAAGCTTGGTAGCAGGGTTTTACTAGCTGTTTAAAACGGAAGGTTTTCTCCCTTTCTTGGGACTGTGGTGTCATTTATAAAGTATCAGAATCAACAGGTCTCTGAAGGTTTTTCAGAACAAGCCTGAAAAGCCACCCATCACAGCATACAGTTTTTGGAGGTGAATTTTGACAAACATTTGAGTTTTAAAAATAAGCGTTATTGATTTAGTCAAACCCGTTCTTGACTTTGTATTTTCCTGAAAAATAGTGCCTTTCATTGACAAGAGTCATCTCTCATAAAATTTGCATAATTTCATAACATAGAGTAAGTGCTCTCATTTACTGTGAGTTAAGTTAAAGCAAAGATTTTTGTCTAATTCATTGTTCTATCACCAATTCCTGACACTTAATAAGTACTCAGTGAATATTTGCTGAATGAAAGAATCAATGAATGTGGCGTATTCACTTTCTCAATGACTAATTTTGCCTATTTATCTTTTACCCTCTTGCCAAAACTTTATCTACATTAGAGCCTTTTCAAAAGACCCAGATACTGCATTTATCAATCCTGTTATTAAAGATTTTTTCTTAATTCATTTAGTATTTTTTAAACTTATTAATTCACTTCTCTTTATGTCTTAAAGCTTATAAGTTGATTGCTCAGTTCATTTATTTTCATTCTAACTTAATAGAAAAAATATCAATGTATACATTTTCATTTTTATACAGCTTTGGCTTCATCCTGAAATGGTAGTTATTTCTCTTCTATTTTTCTAACTAGTCTGTAGTTATATTTTATTTCCTCTTTAATGCAATAGTTTAGCATATTAAAGTTTTTTAGTGGTTGAGTTTTAAAATATTTTATTTCTCATAGCTAACTTCAAATTTTATGTCATTGTGATCATAGAATATTACCTGTGTGATTTAATGTTTTGGACTTATATTTAGTTTTTGTAAATTCTTAAAAACAAAATTAATTTTTCTCTTCTCTTCTCTTCCCCACAACATACCCACAAAACTTTATGAGAAATTTGACAAGAGTTATTCCCCCCACCAAAATTGAATAGCATGGATTAGGGGACATTTATTTAATAATTATGTGTGAGGTCCTTTTTAAAAATTTCCTTTTGGGGTGGGGGAGGCAGTATAAAAATAAAGTAACATGTGAGCCGCCTGACCAGTTCATTCAATTTAATGATACAGGTTCTAGCACAAAATGTGATAATGTCGCTTTCCTCTGCTGACTCTGAAGGATGCATTTCAGAAGGAGATTGTCCTCCATCCAGGTCCCATTGCCCTTTGTCCTTGGGCTTTGGCCCTCAGTGGATGTCGGGGCAGACCCACTGGGACCCAGGGGAAGGGGGTGCCGGCGTGTAATTGCTGGGCCAGGGGCCGTGCTCAGCGTCCGTTGACAGTTCTGTACAGACATTTCCCATCCTCAGCTTCCAGGTGTGAGCATGAAGATCGCTCCTTTAAGTTATGGTGATGCCATGTAAATTTTCAATAAACATGCCTCATCTGGAATTTCCCTCAAGTGGGCCGCCTGCTGTGAGTGCGGAAAAGAGAAATTTGACACAAGAGAACAATTAACCTTGTTCAGTGAACTCCACTTTCAGTTTTCTTAAACTGTTATGAGCCTCTTTGCACTTAATCATTGGGCTTCAACATCCAGGCGCACCTGCGGACATATCAGCCTCAGCAGTTGTCTTTAATCATCTGATTTTGAACACAGATTTCCTCCCTCCTTCCACGAAGGGTCATGGAGCATCTACAGTGCTCAGAGGCAAAAACAAGGTGAATCAGACAGGACCCTTGTCCTATAAAGCAGGGGCCAAAAATTACAGCTTAGGGGCCAAATCTAGCCCCATGGCCATATCCTGCTTACTGCCCATTTTTGTAAATAAAGTTTTATTGGAACACAGCCACACCCGTTCTTTTGTGTATTGTCTATATCTTTTGTGCCACAATGACCGAGTTGAGCAGTTGCCACAGAGACCGTCTGGCTCACAAATTCTAAAATATTTACTGTCTGGTCCTCTACAGAAACAATTTGCTGACCCCCGATGTGGAAAATCAAGGTCAGTGCAGAAAGACAACAGAGAACCCCTAGGGACGCCAACGTACCTGAAAGCTCCAAGTGGGGCTGGGGCCCTTTTCTGGGTGGTTCTTTTTTGCCTCTTAGGCTCTGCCTCCAGGGCGGTGGCACACCGGAACTTCCTGCCTTGGTCTGGACAGCGGGGGGGCAGGGGCATGCCGAGGAGCTTGTCTTAATTCCTAGGGGCCTCAGGGCTAGAGCTGGGCTCCCAAGCCGGGCCAGCCAGAGAGTGGCACTTTGCTTTCATCTGCCTCTGTCACTGTTTGCAAAATGCTTAGAACCGTGCTTGGCACAGAAAAAGTGCTATTAAGTGTTTGTAAATAGTAAAAGCCTTTGAGGCCCATGGGCACGGTGGTGGAGGCCCGTGCCAGCTTTGTGTGCCCCCTTTCTTGGCCAGATTTACAGGATCTCTTCCAAGAAACCGCTCTCCGTACCGCCAGCTGAGCCTCGTCTGGCGGCAGGTGAGGGCGTGTGGGGTGATGAGAGTGACCAGCTCTCCCTCCTCTTCCTCCTCTTTAGCTATGGCGCTGGGTCTAAAAGCCTCTTATAGTTGGATGACCTTGAATGACAACACTGGTAATAATGGTACTAATAACAACAGTAATAATGGTCATAGTTTTGTGAGTAGCTATTATTCATTGAGACTCAGTGTGTGTAACTTACTTTGCCTACATCAGAGGCTGGCTTGCAGGCCCAGTCCTCCCCTTTGCCTATTTTTGTATATAACGTTTTATCGGAGCACAGCCCACGTATTGCCTGTGCTTTTGTGCTGTCAGGGCAGAGCTGAGCAGTTGCAACAGAGACCACAGAGCCTGCAAAGACTGGTAGCTATTACCAGGCCCTTTGCAGGGGAGTTTGTCAGCCCCTGGCCTACGTCCTCTTACCTAACCCTTCCAATCCTCTGTAAGGCAGCACTGCCACGAGCCCATTTACAGCTAGGACAATGGGGCTCAGAGGTTACACGGCTTGCCCACGTAGTAGAAGCCAGGGTCCTTGTCTCTAAACTGGGGATAAGACTTCCTCTCCCTTCCTTTTCCAGGTTGCTCAGCAGTGCATGTGCGGCGGTGTTCTTGGCATGGGGCGGCACCGGCAGAGGGGAGGGACATGGGTGGGGTCAGGAGTGTGGAGAAATCTGGCCCCTGTTTAGCTGTTGTCTCACAGTGATTTTTTTCGGTATTGGCACAGTGAGTGGGCCAGTAGGGGGTCCTGCCAGGTCCTTCCAGCTCCGATGGGCTGGAGTTCCCAGCTTGGGTGATAGGAATGCCTGTGCTCTGGAAAGAGGTTCAGCAAAGCAGGTGCAGATCTTAAAGCAGGTGTGCAGGGCGTACCTTCTATGTCTGTGATGTAGGGGGAGCTCTCAAAGCCCAGCTGTGAGTCTCATTCTCCCTCTTCTAGCTGTGAGGCATGGGGCATGTTCCCCACCTCCAGGGAGCCTCAGTTTTCACACTTTGTAAAATGGGGAGAAAAGTACTAATAAAGCCATCTTTCCTTTTGCTGACCTTCTGCAGGCACAGGGAGAGGTAAATCCTTTGCACAAACAAGGTACCCTGAATCCTTCCTGCTGATTCACAGGGAGGTGGCACTGAGGTGACAGGGGTGGGTGGGGCCGAGTTTGGGGTGGCGTGCCAAGTCTGAGGGGCTCCCTTTGAATCATACCCAGGGAGCAGCAGGCTAGCCGATGCCCTCTGGGTGCTTGTTGGGACACCTGGCCCTCCAGCCCCAGGGAAAAGTCCTGGAGGGCCAGAGGGGAGTCCAGACTCCCTCCCTCCACCTTCCCTTCTGCTATCTACAGCATCTGCTGAGCGCCTGGTAGATTTGGGGGTAAAATTACCTTATTAATCTTTCTTTTGTAAATACCGCCGTGAAAAGAAGGAGGTTTCGCATTCACTCATCTTTTCATTATTACGGTAATAGCTTTCAATTTATAGCTAATTAATGTTGCTCCTTCCTAACCTGGCCTTCATTATGAGAGGCCCGGGAAGAATCCAGGACTGGATGCAGAGCAGGTGGGAGCCCGTGTGAGGACCCAGGGCCAGGGGGGGCTCGTGTAAGGATGCAGGGCAGGTGGGAGCCCATGTGAGGATGCTGGAGCAGTTCTCTGTGGCAGCTTCTGTGCCTGACCCCCTAGTGCCTTCTCTGCGGGTGGTGTGAGGCTTGTTCCCATCTTTGCACAGACCGGGCCTCAAGCTTGGCTGTTCACCTCTCGGGAGGAGATTGGTGCCTGGTGGGAGGAGGCAGTCAGGGCAGGGAAGTTTCCAGTAGGCACCCTTGAGAGGACCAGGAGAGAGCCCTGGAGACGGTCCAAAGGGAAAAGTGAAGGCTCAAGGAGATGTAACTCTTGTCTTCAAAATAAATGTCACATGGACGCGGACTGGTTCTCTCAGTCCCCAGTGAGAGACCCAGGGGAAATGAGCTGTGGTTACCCGGAGGCAAGTTTGGATACACTGTGAGAAATGTGCCCACTGTTGTGACATCCATAGGTTTCTGAAAATAGAGCTGTTTTCCTTGGGGGGCCTCTGGTGTGCCCCACTACACATCCACACACACACATGCTGCCAGAGACATTTAAATGAATTCAGGTTTAAAGACACAAGTAGCTTAGCATGAATTTTATAGATGGAAGGTGGGGTCAGAGAACCTCCAAGTCCCTGTGATTTGCTTCTGCACGTCACACATTTGCGTTTGGAGGAAGTGACTAGAAAGGGAGTTGGACATCTGGCTGGAGCTGCTTTGTCTTATTTATTAGTAGTAATCAAGCCCTCACTCTGTACCGGCAGGCTAATGTAGGCCAGTCTCCTGAAATGAGAAGGCTTGAAAACACAGGCGGCCAGCGGAGGACATTCCGTAATGACATGCACAGATCCTCTTTGATCTTGGAGCACAGGCCCTTCTGCTCTGCGGGTAGCTCAGATAAGAGATTCCAATTTCCCTGTGGACTTCTCTGGAACTACAGAGCCATTAGCGTTCCCTGTTTATCAAGCGAACATAAATAGGTACAAAAACGGTTTCTCGTCTCCCTTCTGGATTAATTATATACATTCCCCGATCCCTCCCACCCCACTCCGACCCTGGATTCATCAGATATATTTTGCCACTATTTCTCCTATGTAAAGACTTGGGGCCGTGGGTGAGGGGTGTGGAGAAAATACGGCTCATCCTTGAGGCAGTGTTGATGGTCCCAGCGCAGCCGCTTTGCAGCACTGTCCAGTAGAGGATTGTGTAGCGATGGAAATGTCCTTACCCGACCTACCCAGTATGGCCGCCACTATAGCCACTAGCCACGTGCGGCCCCTGAGCACTGGAGCTGTGGACAGTGCAACTGAGGAGTTGAGTTTTTCGTTTTATTTAAGTCCACATTGATGGGCGTCCAAGAGGAAAGAGCGAAATTATGGATTGGCTTCAGACAGGTTGCGTGATCAGGCGAGATACGTAACTTCGTGAGCCTTAGTTTTCTTAAGTGTGAAGTTATTAGCGGTGGTCATGCATGTGGTGGGGCCTGGCACATAGTCGGGGCTCACGCATGTGGTAGGGCCTGGCACATAGTTGGGACTCACACATGATGCCTGTGATTATTATTGACCGTTACTCCCCAAATCTCCAATTGCCTGTTGGCCACTCTTCACCGAGCCTAACTTTTGCTCCTCTCCAAGCCCAGCTCAGTCTCAGTCAGGGCAGAGAAGAGGGCAAGAAGGTCAGTCTTAGTGGCTGGGGAGTGTAGTTGCCTGATGCAGAGACTGAGCTGAACTTCAGAGTCCTGCTGTCTGACCCCAGGGATCTTTGAGAAGCCATGACAGGCCTTACAGGCCTTGCCCAGAGAGAGTCTCGGGGACCGTGCCTTTGATTGGGCTGCCCTGCCTTTGTACTGAGACGTTCAGGTCTTTCCAAAATAAACCCTGTTGTTTATGGGAAGAAGGTAGACCGCTGAGGCAGACACCACTGCAGCTGAGCTTCGGTCTCATTCTGCGGTCACTTGGAGAGATACTGTAACTCTCTGAGCCTCAGCTTTCTTGTTTATAATACACTCTCTCTACAGAGAGTGTGAGGATTAAATGGTATGATACAACTAAATTATTTCGCACAATGCCTGACCCACTGCGAGTGCCCAATAAATGTTGGCTGTTGTCCCCTGTGATGGTGTGTAGCGGATGCTGGTGCCTGCCCCCAGTTTCTCCTTCAGGACCAAGGAACTCATGCCCAAGCAGCTGAGAGCATTGGCTGCTGACGGCTCACAGCTGAGCTCCGTCACCATGACTGCCTTCTGTGGGAGGGACACACCTTGCCCAAGATTACACCCTTTCCTGTGGCAGCCCATGTCCAATAAATACTTATAGGACCGCTTGATATGAAGGTGCAAGAGTCTGATACCTTTGCCTCAGCTCAGGACCATCCTCATGGACCACCCAAGGTTTACAGCTTCCTGGGTGCTCAGCTGAGGCCTCTGTGGTGACAGCATAGCGGCATGACCTGTCCCTCTGCCCCGTCCTGCTTCCTTTGCTGCTTTAGGGTGATGGTCCCAAGAGCATACCTCATTAGACCTCCTGTGTGCAAATCTCATTTGAGTCTGTTTCCCAGGGAAGCGGAACTAGGATGAAGAATGGCTTTTTCCCTTCATCCCTTTGAGACTCACTGTTCTGAATGTTCTAACCTCCTTTTACCCAGTGTGAGCTCCATTCTTTCTGACTCCCAAACCCAGCCACAGCCCCTGCTTCACACTTCCCTGCTTAAAAGCCCTCCTGTGTCCCTTGGTAGCCCTCAAGGTCAAGTCAGACCTCCTTGGCATGGTCTTCCAGCTTCTTTCCCACTTGACCCCAGTGGATCTTTCTAGATTCATTTTATCTAACTCCTTGTCTTTCTACCCTAAGCACCAACCTCACTGAATAACAGAGGCATGCTCATGTTATTGCATATGCCATTGTCTCTGCATGAAATGTCTTTTCCCATTTTCTGCTATTGGAATGGGCATTTTTTTCCCTGCTAGGAAAGCCCAAGTCTTCCTCGCAAATGTCAAAGCCAATTCATGGAGCATTATATATACCCAGTGTCTCTAGAAAGTGCTCCCTCTCCCCTGGTAGAGGAGATAGCGATAGAAGCTCCCTTCCCCCAAGTTCCTGAGGCATCATGCATTTTATTCCAACCCTTGCCACAGTGTATTACGGTGTATCTGTGTAACATCACCGTTTCCCCATCATGCGCGTCTCTTATTTGCACTTCCTGCTCAACCCAGTGCCTGCCACACAGTAGATGCTCAGTTCATGAAAGATCCACGGTTTGTACTAGGTGCTTGATAAGTAGTAGTGAAGGAAAGAAGAGAAAAGGGAAGAAGGTATTTTAGTTAGGATGTGCTAGGTTATGTTTCAATAACCAACGATCATGGCAAATGACTCCTAAAGCTCAGTGAACTGCAACTATAATAATTCTTTTTACGTGTGTTTCGTCTCCATCAGGGGTTAGCCGTGGCTCTTCACTGAATGGGCTTTCATCTGCTACTCAGGCCCATGGAACAACTTCTACCTGGGAAACAGAAATAGGTGGTTTGAGACCCAGAGAAAAGGCTGACATGGATAACCATGCACTGGATCTTAAGCATAACCTAGAAATGACACAGGGTTGTCCATATTTAATGGGCCAAAGCAAGTCACATTGCCGCTCCTGACTTCAGTAGGTTGGGGATGCATCGTCTATTAGGAAAGATGCCAGAAATCATGTAGCCAAGCCCCCTCCCACTGGGACAGGGATGTCTAATCTTCCTCCAGGGAGACACACTCCAAGTCAAGTGGGCAAGCTGAGTATCAGTGGGGTGGGGTGAGGCAACCCTGTAGCAGTAAGTGTCTTGAACAATAATATGAAGTACTGTGTAGTGAAAAGGAGAACACAACTGGTCACCCAAGCTCATCGCCCAAGGGTCTTTTGGAGTCAGTTTCAGAATGCATGGCCCTGAAGGTAGGAGAATGACTGCTGCATGCTGCATCTGATTTGTTTCTGGAAGCTGTCATTCTTGGGTGTGACGCCAGTCTCTTGAGTTCACCGTAACTCCCCAGCAGCTGGTAGGCCACAGAGACAGCTGCCCCATGTAATTTCTGGGCCCACAATGTGTTTGGAGCTATTGGGGCCAGACAGAGTGACTGCCGTACCATCATCGAGGCTTTGAAAAGTACCTTTTTAAAGACTTGTCCCAGTCAGTCGCAGGATGGACTCAATTGTAGAAGGAGCTGAGGCCCTGCCAGACAGCCCGTGTAGTTTGGAGACAAAAGTCAAAGCTGGCGCCTGTGTGCAGCAGCTGGGCGGAGGCACCGAGGGGTGACTGCCCCCCTTTCTCACCCTTTCCTGCTTTGACCTGAGGGTGCACACCTCCGTCGCGTCCGGGAGTCACAGGGGTCATGCCTGGGGAAATGAGTGTGACAAGGCTGACCATATGCCTTCCTGACTCACTGGACCCTCTTGTACCATCCACTGCCTCCCTCTTGTTCCATTTCTTTTCTTCTTCGCCAGCTTGGCCCCTACTTCAGTCCCCACCTTGCTCTCCGCTTTGGCATTTACTGGAGATTTTTTTAAGGCTTAGCCCTGGTGGCTCCTAAGGCATTTAGATCAGATCTGACTCACTCTGCATTCAGCCCCTGGGGAATCTGTACCTTGCCTCAGGCTCTAGGATGCTCAGGCTGATGGAGGTAGCATTCAGCATCTCCTTTGGTGGTCTATAAGACCGCTCGCTGGTGCTCTATCCTCAGGGATGCTTCACGACCCCGCTTGCCTCTCCTGAAATATTAGACCTCTGGAGGGGGTAGGATCATGGGGCCGAAGTCATTTAAAAAAGGGATTGATTTTATAACATTCAATTTCTTTTCCTTTCTTTTCTTTTTTTTTTTTTTTTAGGACTAGGATAAACCCTGAGTGATGAAAGTGCCAGATGGTAAAGGCTTCCAGAACTCCATTAAATAAGAGAGGGCATTTGGTTTGTTACAATGTAGGGAAGTTTGGGTGTGGGTTCCACCCCCCAACCAAGGAAATAATTGCTGTGCATCAAGTCCAAAGGGCAAAGGGGGAAATCCAAGAAGGAATGCCTGTCCTAAAGCATCCGAAGGAGCCTGAGGCCAAATGTGAGTGGGGAGGATAACATTGTGTAACTAAGTTTATTGGAGATGACTGTGGGGCCTGACCTCTGCTCTCCACTGTTTTTAATGGGCGGTGCAGGAAGAGGTATGATAGTTTAAGGACATACACAGTCACTCTTGTTGCTTCAGGATTTGATCATCTTGCTTCCCTTTTATGTTTCATTAAAAAACAAACATCTTAATTCAGAAAATTCTGGCCTGTGCCATATAAGGGCTTTTCACTCTCCTTTGAACAGAGAGATCACTGTTTCTTAGAGAGAAGGACAGTATTGGGATGGAAATGATGGTGGGGCCATGCGCCATTCTTTGGAAGTTCAGAAAGGGCACAGACCTGGCTCTGAGATTTATTCCAGAAAGAATCTTGTCAGTTAACTCTTGACCAGAGAAATTGGCAATTTAAATCGGGCTGTGCAGATGATGTAAATGAGCTGTGTACGTAGTTAGTGTATTAGTTTACTAGGGCTGCCTTAACCAGATACCACAGATTGGGTGACTTGGCTTAAACAACACACATGTATTTCCTCACGGGCCTGGAGGGTAGAAGTCCATGGTCAGGGAGTGGGCAGGTTTGGTTTCCCCTGACACCTCTCCCCTTGGCTTGCAGATGGCCACCTCCTTGCTGTATCCTCACGTGGTCTTTCCTCTCTTCATGCACCCCTGGTGTCTCTGTGTGTCCAAATTTCCCCTTCTTATAAGAACACCAGTCAGATTGGATTAGGGTCCACCCACATGACCTTATTTTAACTTAGTCACCCATTGAAACATCCCTTCTCCAAATGCAGTCACATTCTGAGTTACTGGGTGTCAGGGCCTCATCACGTTTCGAGGAACACAATTCAGCTCTTCACAGTTAGGCTCTATAGAACTGTACGCTGGACGACTGAAACACCCGACTGGAGCGGTACATGTTGTGCTCCGTAGACACCAACTGTATACAACCTCCTCGCTGCTGTTGGCATCGCTCACAGAAGGGTGGCACAGAGCCCTCCCAAGGAGGGGGCCCCGCAGGGTGAGAGGACCGGCATCCAAGCCAAACGGAGGGATGCTGAATTCCTGGGGATGAGTCACCTCAGGGAGATGAGACGGGAGAGGGTATTGTAGTTGCTGGTCGAGTTTTGACAGGCTGTTTTCAGAACGTTTTGTGTGTTCGTGAAAGATGTTCTGGGACTGGTAGGTAAAAGTCCTGGGAAGCAAATCTTAACATAAGGAGGGAACCTTTGAATGGCCAGAGATCTCTAAACATACGATGGATCGTTCCAGAAGATAGGAAGCTCCTGGGCACGGGGTGTATGTAGGCAAGAGGCTGGAGGACCCCGTAGTGGGGTTTTGCATAGGGGATCCCTGTCTTACCTAGAGAATTAGGCCAGATGTTTTGAAGGTGCCTGCCAACCCTGGTTGCCTTTCCATATCCAAGTGCTTTGTAAGCTGCTAAGTACCACAGAAGCCAAAATGTTGCTAAGATTTTCACCATCAGTGTAAGAGGATGAGCTACTACCTGAAAATCAGGTTTTCTAGATTATCGAGCTTTTCGATACAGTTGTACAGTCATACCTCGGTACTCGTCGGCTTCAGAAGCATCAAATTTGTCGCATTTTGATGAGAAAAAGATGTTTCAGCACACAGAGCTTGCTGGGGACTTGTCGTACTTGCTAGAAAGCGTATGAGTCACGACGCTGCCCTGCAAGAGAAAATGCTTCATCATTGGATACTCGTCAGCGTCGGCACTTGCCGTGAGTTTTGGAACAAATTAATGACAAGTGCCGAGGTACCACAGTATTTTCTAGTTTGCAGTTGCGCTTAAATACCGATCAGGAGGCCGTGTGTGGGCCTGTGCGCAGGAGCAAAATGAAATGCATTTCTCACATTTCGTATTCTCGTTCGGCAAACAGTCAGGCACGGAGAGCTGAGGATGCACCCCACCAGACATCCACTGCCTGGGGACGGGCAGGTCACCATGTAAGTGAGGGGTCTGTGGATACTGGGACCACTAATGGCTCTGGGGTCCCAGTAGGTTCTGACTGTGTTTGTGGCAGTCAAGGAAGACATTGGAGAGGTGGCGTTTGCATGATCTTTTAAAGAGTCGTTTAATCGTCAGGTTGGCAAAGAAGAGCATGGCGACTGCACACACTAAAGGTCAGAGACGAGAGCGAGTCTGTGTAAGGTTCTGGGCCCCGAGGCCACCCGGCGAGGCAGCAGTATTGGTCCCCTGGGAGCGGGCTGGGGACCGAAGCTGGAAAGGTCGGCAAGGACGAGGTCGTGGTGAACCTTGTGTGTGCTGGCTGAGAAATGGCGGTGCAGATGCTCTGGGCAGGGCCTCGTTCCCAGCTTTTGGGACCTGACCCTGGATACGGGGCAGGACGGCATTTCTAGGAATGTCTAATTTTGTCAGTAATACAACCCCACTTTACATGTTTCCAGGTGCATGTTTGATTCCCGTGGGAATGTCTTGGAGACATTGTGTACCACCTCTAGTCGTAATACTCACACCACCTACTAATAGTGCTGTGATTGTGTGCCGAGCACTGTGATGCACATTGTCCTCTCATCTTGCCCCCAGGACAACCCTGTAAGGTAAGCGCTAGTACCGCCCCGCCTTGCAGAGAGGCTGAGTGACGTGGCCACCTCCTCCCAGCCCCCTGTGGCAGAGCAGGCTTTACTCACAGGGGCTGCAGGCCCTGGTTATAACCACTGTGTGCGTTCTCTCTGCCCCGCAGTGTTGCAGAGCCTGTGGCTCCGGGGAACTCGCAGGCTCCTTGGAGCTGCTCTGCTGACAGGCGGCAGAACCAAGATGCCAGGGGATCCAGGGGCATGAGCGTCCCTGGGAACAGAGTGTGAAGGAAAGTAACCTGTATTTATCAGCGTGTTTGTCTCTGGGGGAAGCCCTGCTTGGCGAGGAGAGACACTTAGAGAAGACACCTGAGGTAGAGTGAGGCCTAGAAGCGATTCTCAGACAAGAAGAAACAGCCTTTAAAGCCACCTTTTAAGGAGAGGGGTCAGGAGAAGTGCAGGCTGTGCTGTAGAGGGAGAGATGTGGGTTTGGGCCGGAGCTGAAGTGAGCTGGGGGGAGGTGAGAGGAGGAGAGAGGAGACACAACACGTGCTGCTAGGTCCTTGCTCCGGCAGTTTGCTGCCTCTCCTCAGAATAAACATTGTCAAATATTCAAAGAACATCTGCGGGAAGAGGTGCCAAGTAACCAGTTGGCCTGGAGCGCCCACATGTCTCAGTTCTTCTTGGGGAGGCAGGCAATGATACACTTGGGAAGTCAAATGGACTTTCTGGGGCTGGCGTGAACAGGAGAGCTGGCCCGTGTGGGCGGCCTGTTTGGCCCTTAGAGGAACATCTCTGCATGCGCTTGTCAGAGGGGCACTTGGGTTTCCTCCGTGGGGCTCTGCCGTGGACCTGGCACCTCTTCCTTGCACGCAGACGGTGCAGGGAGCAGTATGAGCCGTGGGCTGCAGCCACCCATGGGCCTTTGCGGGCCCACTGCACGTCTGCATCTGGAAGGTGAAGCCAACAGACACTGGGAAGACTGCTTCAGGTCATGTCAAAGTCGTGATGCAAAATCAGCCAAAGCCATTCATGCAATGGAAGCTGAAAAATCAGCCCTGTTGGGGAAGCCGGCTCTCTGGGAGGTGAAGGGCAGTGTTCCAGCGGGGTGGGGACTGGTGCTGTGGACTCGGCATTGTGGAGGCCTCAGGCATTCTCAGACGTCCTCAGGCACAGACATGGTTCTCAGCCTGAGGTGTTAATGTCGAGGTCAAAGTAGAGGTTCTCCTTTAGGAAGGGACAGGCTGCAAGTTTGCAGAGACCCATCCTCTGCTGCGAGGGCCTTTGCTCTGTGCCATTCTGCCATGGCTGGGCATCCTTAGTACCCTTGGGTCCCGGGGAGTCCAGTTACATCCTGGTTGTACCTTATTTAACCTCCTCATGGCTCCAATGTAGTCACATTTCCAACTCTTCAAAAACAGGCCCCAGCTAGGCAGAGGTCAGGCTGTGGAGCTGCCTGTGCCTGGCATCCCTTGCCCACTTTTGCCCTTCCCTGCCCATCTCTGATAGCCACTGCACTTGGGCCTCAATGCCATGTGGGGAGACCAGACAAGGCAATAAATACAAGGCTTATTTGCCTTCCTTGTGTCGGAGGACTCTTGTGAAAACCTCCCTCCAACACAAACATGGGGCCCGCGGCCCCCAGGTCCCGAACTTTCCGAGCTCACGTGCCACCCCTTCTATCCCTAGTGCGCTGAGAAGTCCATGATGTTTATTCCCATCAGTTACCTCATGAGGTAGACTCTGCTGGCTGCTAGCCCAGTATCAACTCTTCCCTTAGGCCTCCCTAAAAAATCCTGAACTGGTTGCATAATGGTTCTAGCTTCAAAGCCACATTTCCCAGCCATCTTTGCAGAATGAGTGGCCATGTGACACCGGCCAGTGAGATCGAAGAAGCAGCTTCCAAGAGAGGTCTCTCCAAGGGTAGCCACCTCAGGTGGCTTGATTCTGTTGGTCCTTTTCCTTGCTTCTTCCTGCGGACCGGGACAGGGACTGCGTGCTGGAGGTGGCCGGTGGCAACGAAGAAGCCAGGAGGAAAAGAGAGGCAGAGAGATCTCAGCCCGACAACCTTAAGCCTTGACTCAATGCCAGCAGCTGTTTCTTTTCTATGCTTCTCATTATGTGAGAAAAACAAAACCCTAATTGTTTAGGCCACATTATTTTGGTTTCTGTTACAGCTGAGTGCAGTTGTTAAGATTTATACCTAGCAACACTGCTTCTCTTGTCTAAATCCATTAACTGTCTGTGTCTCCTGTGTTGGCAGAGGTTTGAAAGGACTCTGGGCGGTGTAGGCGGGGGCCCCTGACCTCTGCCACACAGCCTCCTCCCACCCCGGAGGGCCAGAGTGGAAGAGGCCAGGAAACCTGCTCGCCTGGCCCGGGCTCTCCTGCCCCACTGGGAGTACAACCCACTCCATTCAAATGAATTCAAATCGATTCTTGAGCTGCAAGTGCTGAATGGGCTTAAGGCGAAATGAGCAGGTTCTTGCTTTTGAGGGAGTGATCTTAACCTGAAGGAAACATGCAGATCTTCCTGTAGCCACAGGCTCAGCTACGACATCTGCAGTCCCTTCAACAAATGGAGCTAAGGTGCATCCAGGGCGTGTCCTCCTTCGACCTCTGTCTGCAGCCTCTCGGACCTGGACTTGGCAAAGGAGAGGTCTGTGTGAGAGGGATGTTTCCTCTCGGTTGGCTTACGCTGTCAAGATTTGACAGTTTCCTCTGAAGAGATTATTTACCATGTATTCCTTTTTTATTAAATTTCATCTTCAGTTATTGTTTACATTCAGTATTGTATTAGTTTCAGGGTGCAGCACTGTGGTTGGACAATTGCATGCTTTACAAAGTGGTTCCCTCTGATGTTTCTGGTACGCACCCGGCACCGCAGTTCAATAACCGTGTATATTTGATTTCAGTAGTACTCCGGGTAAGTGGCGTCTGCGCAGCATCTCGCGGTCTGGTTTGGTCAGTGGCCTGGGCTTAGTCATCTTCAGGGTCATCGTTGGAATGGACATGGGCTCTTCTGCCCGAGAGATCTGGGATCCAGTCCCAGCTCTGCCACATAACCATGAGGGGGCGCCTAGGATTCTTCAGTAAAGTAGGCATTGTCATCTTTAACAGGACTGTTGTGACAATGGGGGCGATAGAAGCTGAAAAGCACAAATCATGGCAGGCATTCGATACATGGATGGCGAACTATTTTAGCTTTGATTCAGAATGCGTCATGGTTTTCTTGAAAATCTCAAAACATAGGTTTAATTTAATTACAAATGAGTGTGTGCCACACGGCTGCCCTACGAGAGAACGGTGTCTCCGAGTCCCAGCGTGCAGAGGGCAGGCTTCCTTCCCTCAGGGATCAGGGCTGGTGGGGGCACAAACGAGGTTGAGGTGGGAAACAGCTGTGTTCAGAACCGTCCTATTTCAAATCATTCCTGCTGAGCACTTTTCTTTTTTGTTATAGAAATATCTTCTCTTCTATGAATATAGAACTAACAGGCACTCATTGTGCAAATGTGAATAGTTGGATAAGGCTGAAGGGAAAAGTGAGCCTTCTACAACCGCTACCCCAGTACAGCCACTGTGGCCCGTTTATATGCCTGTGCGCCCCGCCCCGGCTCTTTCTATGTGTATAAAGACTCACGCTCACACACACTCATACACTCACATACTCCTACATACGTGCACACACATGCGCTTACACACTCATATACTCTCTCTCTCTCTCTCACACACACACACAGACAGACATTTTTGTAAGGGAGCACAATGTCTATTTTTACATTTTACTTTTGGAAACCTTTCTTCAGTAGTTCATATCAATCTGTCTCATTCCTTTTACTGGCTGTGTTGTACCCCGATGCCTGGATGTACTATAATTTGCCCAAGGCCCAGTAGTAGGACATTTAGAATGCTTCCTTTTTATTTTTTTGCTCTTTTGAGCCGTGTGGTGCTGAATAACCTTCTATCCATACCCATGCATTTCTGTAGAGTGGAATAAATAAGAGTAGTGTACCCTTGGAATTTTGGTAAATACTGGTCAATTTCTCCATAGAAAGTTGCCTCAATGTTTACTCTCGTGAATTCCGTAGGAGTTTCCAGCTCTTTAAACTCTCCATGACAGTGGGTGTTTAATCTTTGCAAATCCAGCAGTTGATAAATGATGTCTCATAGTTTTAAATGAAATTTTGAATACTTATGAGGGCGCTCTTTCTTCTTTCTCTTTGACATGCCCATGTAAGTGCTTTTCCATAAATTGCTTGTGCGAGTCCTTGCTCCAGATTTTCTTTGGGGTTACTAGGCTTTTGTGTTGATGGAGGGGCCCGCTTCACGTCCCAGGGCGCTAACTTTTTGTCAGGTAGATTGCAGATATTTTCCCTGGTTTCCTTTTGGCTTTCAGTATTGTTTTTGGTGTCTGCTGCAGTACCAAACCTCTTTAAAAAAAAAAAAAAAGAAATTAGTTCACCTTTCCCCATGCGAATTTCCAGTCCTCCTCAAAGTGGCCTTCCCATCCTTCAGCTCAGAGGCACACTCCTATGTTTCCCCTGGAAGTTTCCCATTTTCAAATGAATCCTTGAGTTGCATTGAATTATTTAAATCTTTTGTAACTTATTCTGAGTGTGGTGTGTTCCGATGATCTAACTTTAGTTTTTCCAAATCATTTAGCTAATTGGGAATGTTGTTTTCTGTAAAAGGCTGATTGTGGAAGCACTGGGCTGCATTTATTTCTTTGTCCTTGAGGTGCATGAGAGGAAGTTAACTCTTTAAAAACATAAGATGAGCCCTGGCTGGTGTGGCTCAGTGGGTTGGGTTCCGTGCCACACGGCTAAAGGTCATCGGTTCAATTCCTGGTCCGGGCACACACCTGGGCTGTGGGCTTTGTCCCTGGTCAGGGTGTGTGTGGGAGGAAACCAATCGATGTATCTCTCTCACATCAGTGTTTCCCTTCTTCTTATTCTCCCTCCCTTCCTCTCTCTCTCTCTAAAAGTACATAAATGAAAACCTTTAAAAAAATAGATAAGATGGTAGAAGAGATGGACTCCACAGGGAGCTGGAATCAGGCGGTGAGCCCTTGGGCAGGTCACTCAACCTCTCTGAACTGTAGTTCCTTTCATTGCAAAAATAATCGTAACCCCGGTAGAGTGTAGGATTCAGTTAAACACAGAGCTTGGCAGCCCTGGCATATCCAGAGATGTTAGACCAGTTCGTTCTGTTTTCCTTTTGAAATCGCTGGCCTGAGAGGGCCACATGGAGGCTGATTTGCCCCGTCTTGGCGAGTCTGGGTCATCTCCAGCTGCAGTGTCTCCAGTTCCTGCCAACAGACTTTCTCTGCCGGGCTTCGCCCGCCACCACACTCCTGTCTGCTGTCCATGGTGCGGGCCTTGAGCATCAGCCAGCTGCCGGCTCGCCTTCCTCTGGGACACAGGCATTTATTGCTCACAGTGGGTTTGACAGGAGCGTGGCAGATGGCGATGGATCTGGAGGTCTGAGGCAGGATGGAGTTTGGGGCTTTTCCCTCCGAGTCCTGCGTTCCTGTCAGGAGGAATCCTGCCTGTCCTTCCCTTATACCCTTGGCGGTGCTTGGGTTCGATGGGTTGGCCACAGGTGCAGCCAGACGAGGAAAGACTCGAAGGGCAACAAGAGTGGGGGAGAGAGAAACTCGGAGAGCCACAGGGACAGAAGGAGAGAGAGACAAAGACATCCAGGGAGGAAAAACAGAGACGCGGTCCATTGGTAGGAGGCGCGTATGCAAACACAGGTCAGAGGGGCGGGGAAAGAGAGTCAGTGATAACAACAGAGACAGGGGCAGATTTCGGTGGGCAAAAAGGAGGAGAGAGGCACAGTCCCACAGAAGTAGAGAAAGGAAGAGGAGTGGTAAGGGAAGAAGAGCGAGAGGCCGGCAGCAAGGGAATTGCACGAGACCCCAGGCAGAAGTATTTTGCTCCAGAGCAAAATTTCAGGGGATGCCCAAAAGTCAATAAACAGGATAGATTTTAATGTGATACTTAAAAAAATTGAACTGACCAACTCCAGCCCTCCGGCCAGCCCCCTGGTCTTATAGATGAAGTTTTAGAAAAGGGATGGATTGGGGTGACATGTGGTGGCCAAGTGCAGAGTCGGATCCTGTCTTTACGCAAATTTTTCATTCTTTGTTCATCATGGATTTTTTTTTGCATTCATTTTGATTTTTTAAAAACATGACATTGAAATAATACTTATTTTGATTACTGAATTTACCGGCATCTCCTTAACTTTGTGTGTTGCTTATCTCACCCTACTCCTGGCCTCGAAAGGAAGACGCAGAGGTACGAGGAGAACCGGGGTCCAGGAGAAAATGCAAGAGCCTGATGGAAAGAGAGGAAACAGAAACAGAAGAGGAGGCAGGTGGGGAGGGGTGTCAAGTGGTAAGAGAAAACCAGGAGAGAGCGAGAACAAAAGTGGAACGGGGAGGAAAGCAGTTAGAGAAATGAACGGGGAGGCCAAACCTGACAGAGCTGCTGTAGAAGAGCGGAGGGGAAGCTGATCTCGGCAGAGGGAAAGGCTGATGGTCCAGAGAGAAAGGAGGGCGGCAGACGGGGACACAGAGGGAGAAGGAGGAGGAGGAGAGGGAGCGAGGACCCAGGAGCGAGGGCGGGGGGCAGCTGGCGAGAGGCAACGAGAATGTGCCCCAAGGCTGAGACTGATGATGCCTAGGGGCCACTGTGAGGACAGCTGTCTCCAGTGTGGGGTAAGGCCCTCCCCCAACCCCTGGACACTTGCTGATCTGCAGACCCTCTTGGACAGGAACGGAGAGTGAAGATGGCAGGGGGCTGTCAGGTCTGACAGGCCTCAGGCGCAACAGGGACACTTTCTGCTCGGGGCTGGGCTGGAACGCGCAGATTCCGGAAGAGAGGCCATCTCCCAATTCCAGTGTGGGATGACTTCTTTTCATTTTGGGGGGACATACTCAGTGTGCATTTATTCTGTGAATCTTCCTGATTTGCATATAATTTCTTAGGCCTCTTCCAAGGTCATATATTTATGTCTCCAAAGGAATCTATTGCAGATAACTCCCAGGAGCTGCAAAGCTGGGGAGATTGATGCCGTGGTTGTCCCCAGCCACAGGTGCGCAAACCAGCTCCTGAAAGAGGGAGATGACTTGCGCAGAGTCACTCGTAAGTGGCCGAGCCTGGAGTCCAGCCCAGGGAGCCCGATTCCGCCTCCCACGCCCTTGTTCAGGGCTGGAGGTCTGCCAGGCTGTAGCATGTGTCACACGCCAATGGGCGTAAGCCAGAGGGGACCTCAGTCAGTACAGTCCCATCCCAGTCTACATCTCTGTCCTGAAATACCCCCTTCGGGATCATTTTGATTTGTATATTTCCTGCAGACCCAGACCACAGGAAGTTGAGTATTGGTTATTCATTGAATTATAGCATTCATAAAATACTATTTGTGCCTCCCTGATTTATTACTGCTCCAAGAAAAAGCAAAGAGAACAAAGGTAACACCTTTGAACAGGTATTCTGTTTTGCTAAAATCGAGGACTTTTCACTCTGTTTTGCAGGTGTGGAAAGTGAGGCTGGGAAAGTGTAAGCAATTTGCAGTCAGAGGTAGGGTGGGGATTTGAACCTGGGTCTATCTGATTCTGCATCCAGTGTTGGCTTCTGTCTACCTATTTGTCTCCTAAGAACCAGGCGCTCCTGAGCCTTCGTGGGCAAGTTCCAAGACCACACCCCTTTTGGCACCCAGTGCTCTTGGGATAGTACTGTAGTGGCACCAGCCAAGGAGAAGTTATGCAGGTTATAAAAGAGGAAGAGTCTATGGTCAGAGTGGAGACCCACCATTGTTCCCTCACTGAGTAGGACACAGGTGAAGGTAGAGGGATAGGTTCCATAGAAACCTTAGAACTTGGGAATGTGGCCCTTTTAACAGATTTTAGGCCCATGCCTTGTGTGCAAATGCTTTCAAATGCCTATCTAGGCCCCACCTTCCACATCCCCTGTACTATTTGACATGCAAAGTGTCATATTCAAAAGCAAATTAGTCTGAAATGAATCCTCTTTTACCCCTTTTATTTCCAAAACCCAGATTTAGAATTTAGGCTCATTAATATGCACAAACACTGCTCAGTTAAGCCTGTTTTAATTTCTTTGTGTGCTTTGTAAACAGGGATTACAAAGACGTTTTGAATTTTCGTGGCAGATTTGGAGTAGTATATACATTCGGGCCATTATCACATAATAAATAAATAACCCCCTGAAACTCAGTGTTGGCGATGCATTCCCAGGATGTGGGTTTTTATTCTCCTCATCTCATCATGTGGACATGTGGCTTTGGTTTCAGAAGTCACTGAGGTCTGACTGTGGCCGAAAACGAATGCTTTGCCCCTTGGTGTCCGTATGCCAACCTTGACACTGAGGGGACTGAGACCTCAGCTTGGCTTGTGAAGCTGGACTTGGCAAAACACCCCGTTTATTAAATTTTCCACTAAACGGTGACAGTTGTAGGCATTAGTTCCTCATAGTCTCTGCCAAATGAGCTGGACGTGTAGGCTCATCTTGTTATATGCAGATAACGGAGCCACAAGACTTGCTGAGGAAGGTTCCAGCTGTCAGAGTGGGTGGCCAGGCATCCGGACAGGGAAGTGACACCGAGAAACTGGATCCTCAAAGAGATCTCCTTTGAAGATGGACAAGATCCATTTTTCCATGATGCCAAAAGGCACTGTGCTTGAAAAATGATCTCTGCATCGGGTTCTGGAGGGAAGGAAATGTGTCTGGTTGGTAACAAAAGAAACAGTACCTAGTATGTGCTGGACGTTTTCTGTTACATGATGAGCTATGTTGTCTTATGCTCATTATCTTATTTAATCCTCACAACAATCCCTTGAGGCATTTGCTATTACCCTCCTGTCACAGGGAAGGAAGATAAGTGCTTAAGGAACTTGCTTAAGTTCCCAAAGCCACTAAGAACTCAAACCCAGATCTGTGCGTCTCAAGCCTTTTCTTTGCTACATTTATTCTGTGCCCCCAGGACTCGCGCAGTGCGGGCTGTTAGAGCAGGTGCTCAGAATGGTTGCCGAGTGAATGAACGATGCACGGGGTAAAAGCAGCACGCCCCCCCACCCCTTCTCTTTAGGCCGTGCTCACCCTCTGACATCTCACTGAATGGATGTGTTTCCCTAGCGGACCCGCAGCTCCCTAAAGGAAGGGCCCCAGAGCAGGGTGGCCCCTCCCGATTTGTGCCCTGTCCCTGTTTTATGTTTTCTCGTAGCTTTTACCTGCTTGTGTGTTTGCCCTTAACCTGCATGCAGACAGACTCCAGATTCTGACTTCCTCGTTGCTTTATGTGTCTCCGGGGTCTAGCATAGCTCCTGGGCACACAGGAGGCAGCGGGTTTTATGTTTTGTTGCACTAGCTGGTTTGAAGATTGCCGTTATGGATAAAATGCATTAATGGTAGCAGAAATCATTTCAAAGCACTCGATGCTTTGGGGCAGAATTCCGTATTTCACGCGTCTGTCACTGAGGCATAGCCACACTCTGTGTCAGGTTCTCTCGAACGAGCATTCGCGGTGGGTGCGACAGCACCTCCAGGAGGGCAGAATGGGCCGTTGAAGAGAGACAAGTTCTTTTCATGTAAAAAGCACGAATGTGATAGTACATGAGTGGATATGCAGTGGATATGCAGTATTACAGTGTCATCGTGGAGTGATTAGAGAAAATGTCTAAAAAGGCTCCTTGGGAGGACGGCGATGGAAGAAAGTTGGAGAAGCATGTCTCTGCATGGAGAGTCTGAGAGTGATTTATTGTGGGGGCGCTCTCAGGAGAAGAAGGAGGGAAACAGGACAGGGCAGGGGAAGAGCGTTAGGCAACCTGCCGCTCTCTCTTAGCTGGAGACCAGCCTCAGCCTGATCCCACGGGCCAGGAGCATGAACTGATTCTCCCTTGAGGCAAGCGACCTTGCGTACCCCCCTGTCACTCAGCCATTGGCCTCTTGTCTGTCCACACATGGGTGAGTGGGGGAGGAACCTCCGTGGTGGCCAAGGAAAAACAGCAGCTGTGCCCCATCGGTGGCCAAGCCCACGGTGGCTGAGGGTGGAGTGCACCAGGCCTGTAAAGAGGATTTGGGTGGGCGCCACCCAGCATCCCCTACAGTAGGGATCCCCCACCACCGGGCTGTGGACTGGTACCAGTCCAGACCTGTTAGGAACTGGGCTGCACAGCTGGAGGTGACCTTGAATGTAATGCATTTGAATCACCTGAAACCATCCAGTCTACTCTGCCCCACCCGGCTCTGTCCTGGTCTGGTCTGTGTAAAAATTGTCTTCCACAAAACGGGCCCCTGGTGCCAAAAAGGTTGGAGACCACTGCCCTACGGCACAAACCATTTCTCCAGTGGCGTTGGAGAAGTCCTCTGATTTCTTCCTCTAATTTTTTTTCATTGTGTTAAACTGTACATAACATCCAATTTACCATTCTGACCATTTTTAAGTGCACGGTTCAGTGGCATTCAGTGTACACTGTCACGTAACCATCACTGCCATCCATCTTCAGAACTTTTCTTATCATCTCAGACTGAAGTTTTGTACCCACTAAACAACCCCCTGTTCCTCTGTCCCCCAGGCCCCTGGCAACCCCTGTTCTATTTTCTGTCTCTGAGTTTGACTCCTCTAGGTGCCTCATGTAAGTGGACTCATACAGTATTTGTCCTTTTGTGGTTGGCTTATCTGACTTAACATAATGTCTGTAAGGTTCATTCATGTTATGGTGTGCGTCAGAATTTTCTTTGTTTTTAAGGCTGAGTGATATTTCATTACATGTCTAGACCACATTTTGTTTATCCTCTTACCTATCAATGGATGCTTGGGCTGCTCCCACCTTTGGTTAATGTGAATAATGCCGCTGTGAACATGGTTGTGCAAATATCCATTTGCTTCCTCTGATTTTATACTCCCTTGCATTGTGGCCTCGGGGAGGGTGCCATGCTCGAACTCACCGTCGCCTCCTCCCCCAGGCACAGATCTCAGCCCGTCATTGGCAGCTTCAGTGGTAGAGCATGAAAGCTTCAGTGGGGTGGGAGTAGCCTTGCATTTGGGCAGGAAAGACTCTCCTGTTTGGGGGGATTAGCATCGTTCGGAAGCATGTATAGAAATGGAGTTGATTTTTAAATTCCCCTTTACAAAAAAAAATCATAAGAGGAGAAAATTAAGCTTGGTGATGTTTTAGAAGCATTTTACCCTTTTATTCAACAGACAGGACAGACCCTGGCCATTTGTTGCGTGGGGTGTTTTCTTAGGAGGTTACACTTGACCCTCCGACCCCTTTCATTCTCCGTAGCTGGCCCGATGCTTACAGAGTATAGGTGGGAACCTAGGCTCAGCAAAGATTTTGAATGAATGAATAAGTGAATGAATGAGTCCAAGCGTGTGTGGGAAGTGCGTCTGCCCTGGATCTGAGCCAACGGCCTGCCGCTCACGCACTTGCTTTCAGAGTGAGCAAAGGACAGCTGCCTAAGGGGCAAGCAGGAGGGCGGCCTACGTTCCTTTAATTTCCTGAGCCTGGGAGCAGGGAGCCTCCAGCTCTAGGGGCACCTGCCTTTCTCTTTGGCGTCTCTGTCCGGACACATCCGAGGACAAGGGGAAAGCAGTCTTACCTGTTGCCTCTCTCCTGGTGGACTTGTGAAGCCAAGTGGAATACGAGCATCCTAGCTCTTTAATCTCTTAGGAATTTTAAGAGGATACGAGTGTGCTGTCCTTGATACACGAAAAACTTGCTTGGCACTCATGGTCAGTGGGGGCATTAATTTTAAAGAGTGTTTCTTCTTCTTTTTTGATTCCTTGCGAGCAGTGAGTTTTTGCAGCCCTGTGTTCCTAGCTGATGCAAAGTATTTGGCAATAAAGTTAGATGATGATGGTATGGCCCTGATGATTGTTTATAGTGATGCAGACAGCCAGTATTTGTTGAGTGTTAACCAGTGTGAGTCTGGGCTTCGTGCTTTGTCTTAGTTATCTCCTCCAACCCTCGTGACACTGTAGGGTTGGCTGTGCCAATTGCATAGGTGGGGAAACTGAGGTCCAATGAGGTTATGATTTGCTCCAAGTCACACAG